>JAAAKB020134352.1:0-12567 GCA_010014835.2 Apostichopus leukothele | reverse complement strand
AATCATCAAACAGTGTCATCTGCTTCTAAGAAATAAAATGAATAGAGAACACAATATTACACAGTGAGTTAATGTAAGTAAGGATTTGAAGTACAAAACAGCTTGAATTATGCTGGTAGTTAAGAATGAGTTCAATATCTTTTGCAAGTGCAATATCTTTGGTTTGGAAACCACATATGACAATATAGACCTTCCATAGTACGTTATTCCAGCATTCAAGGTCCGATCCGGAAAAATCAAATCAAAAGAGTTGAGAATTTTTGAGCAGAATGTTACAGAGCCTAGATTGGAAATAGATAGGTATTTTAAAATATTCTTTTCATCAACCTGTCACACTATGAATATTAATGAACCATGGTTAATACAATAACATTGTATAATTTCTAGGTGACTTAATGTTGATTGGCACATCTGTAGCTTCAGGATACCAAAGATCAACAAATGCAGCATTTTGAGTGGATTTTGATAAAATAGTAGAAAAAAACACAAAAAGCCACAATAAATCACATTTAATTATCTTACCTCTTTTGATTGTTCCTTATTCCTGGTTTCCTGATCTTCTTGCTCGGAATCGGAAAGATCTTCACTGGTTGATTCAAATCTCATGTGATTCTTGCCATTGGATTTCTCTCTTGAGTCCTAGAAATATATATAGGAAGATGAAGAATTACTCACTTTTTTTCTCCAAATTCTCCACAAATATTTTCCTAGTTTGTTACCACACACTTGCTACGATTTTGTCCAAATTTAGGACAAATCTGACACATGAGAAACTATATATTAATCAAAGTTTAAACCATAAAAGTAGTGACCATAAATGGGATTTTTTTACTAATTCAAGTTAATAATCTCAAGGACAGTATAATCATTTAAGAGGAACTACCGTGAGGTACATTTTAACAGTCAATGTCTTAAGAACAGTATAATCATTTAAGAATACCTACTACCATGAGGTGCATATTCCTGAAGTTTTTTTTAATATTTTCTCCAGTTGTTCAGAATTTTTTTGGTAGGTAACCCCTTCTGCTTTTTTATCTCACAAGCTAAGTTGAGTCATACTGTATACTTCTTTGACTGTTGTGTAAGACTTCTCAATATATCATTTTAATTTTTCTAAAAACAAACATTTTCGCAATTCGACAACAGAACTTGAATAAATACAGAGAGATGAAAAAAACCAACCCAAGTATTAATGTCAGGTGTTTTGATGCAATTACCATCCAACAGAAACACTTTGAACAAGAAGACCAATATATTCCAGTATGTATCCTGTTTATACTCAAAACACACCAACCTTGTTAATATAATATAATAATAATTAGATTTATAAAGCCCAGACTTATCCACTGATAACGGTTCTCAAGGCCAATCACAATATTAACCTGGTCAACCATAACCCTGTCAAACATAGAGACAATCCCTCCCTTGTTCCTTGAAAAGTCAATCGATTAAACAATCGATCGAAGTGCACCCATAGGGTTTTATATACTTTCTACTGGAAAGTAAGCAAAAGTATTCAACTGCTGAAAAGGATTTTGACTCACCACAGCAGCCAATGCATCCTTTATTGCCGTCTGTTTCTGTTTTAACTCAGCTTGTCTCTCTTTTACAGCTTTCAGTCTCTTCTGGTTTGACATCTCAGCCACATCCTCAAAACTCTTCTTCCTTTCTTCGGTCGTCGGAGCAGAGTATGTACCCGGATGCTTCATCGAACCACCTTCCGCCGCTCGGTTTTCTAAGACACTATTCTTAACCCCGTCCGAAAGATTTCTTCCACCTTCTTCTCTCGACGAAGTCTTTACTCTCTTACTCTTTTTGAGCTTTTCTCTTTCACTCGCTACCAACCTCTGCATCCCTTGTTCTGTTCCACCTTGGGAGGCTTCCGTACGATCCTGACCATCATCACTTCCATCGTTCTGAACATCCTCCTCTATCATTATTTTGCTCCTTCTCTTGTCTCTTTTAGTCCGGCCGTCTACCACCCCGTCTACCACCCCACTCTCCCCTACCACTTTCGAAACCGATGATGTAGACTCTTCCAAACCGGTCGGCTCATTTCCTCCTTTGACCGAGTCAGTTTCTTCACTTACATCATTCTTATCTTTACTTTTCCTCTGCTTTTTCTTGCTTTTCTTCTTTTTCTGTTTGCTCTCGTCCATTTCTGTGCTAGAACTTTCATCGTCGGCATCCAAGTCTCTCCTCTCACTTTCTTCGCCTGCTTGCAATGCACCTGCAAGATGTTTGCTCTTTGGAATTTTTATACTCCCACCAAAGCCAGCATTTTTTCCCTTCATATTCTTAACACTATTCTTGTTTTCTCCATCAACTTCACTCTTCCCGTCAAATCCACTATTCTTCTTGGATGAAATCAACCCGTTCTCCGATGATTTTGAATTTAGCTCCTCTGCGGTGTCACTGATCCTGAGAGGTGGCAACACTCTCACTTGTGATTGTCCTTCCTGCTTGTTGTAAGAACTAACTTCCTCCATTTTTTCAGCTTCATTCTTATCATCTTTTGATGTAACAGTCTCTCTAGCTGTGTCATCACTTCTTTTCTCCTCCAACTGTTTCCTAAAATGAAGCATCCCTTTAAATTCTTGAAACAAAACCATTCTTCTTTTTCTTTTTTTTCTCTTCTTTGATGATCCAGCTTTATCTTCATCAGAGCTGTCACTCTGACTAACGACTTCATCAGAAATACTAGATTCATCTTCTACTGCCTCTATCACATCCTCCGGGTCATCCTCTGGAAGGTAACCCTGTTCTCTCAGCACCACTCTGTCAAGCACCAGAAGGTCGAATCCTTCGGAGAAATTACTATTTTGCACCGAGAGAGATGAGCCGGGTTTTCTTACGTCACTGTCTTTATTTTTAGTTTTTTCATAAGTCTCTTTAAGTTTGAACTTTTCAAGTTCCTGTTCTTTGTACTCTTTACCTTCCTTTGTATTTCTCAAATTCTCAGCAAGTTTTTCACTACTTTCAACCTCTTCTTCAACATTTTCATCACACATGGAGTCTGACTCTTCACCCGTTTCCTCGGCAACAGCATCCTCTCTAACCTCGTCCTCATCACATTTCCCATCCTCTGGTTTCTCATCCTCGCCGTCTGAACTTGAACTATCAACATCACTTTGCCGCTGGTTTGACAGAGAGATCAAGTTGCGCACAAACGAGGTACCGGCATCTTTTTCGCCAATACTGTCACTATTCTCTCGCACAATCTCTTTCTCCTTAACTTCAAATTCCGACCCTTTGATGCCAAATGTTTCTTTCAGTGGACTACTTTCTGGCATATGTGAATTCTCCAACTGAGGCAGACTTGTGTTTGAATCTACCTTGCTGTTGGTTTCTACTATAATCGGATCTCTTTCTAACCCTATCAAAGTTGTTTCCTCCGAATCTTCGACATTTCCGACGATGCCTAAATTGACATCTCTATTTTGGGGAAACCCTTTCGATTTCATCTCTTCGATTATAGATGATATTCCATCATCTGACTCTGAAACTCCCTTGTCAACTTTCCCAATATCGTAATCAGAAAGCTGCTCTGAAGAACTGTCTTTTCCATCGAGTTCATCTTCCCGATGCTTATCATCGTCTAGTTTAAAGGAGACGTGTAAATCTTTTCTTGAGGTCTTTTCTGTTATTTCTTCATGGTCTCTATCATTATACTGACTGTCACCTTCGACGACAGCCTTCTCTACCTTTAGTATCGATTTCTCGGTCTCACTGTTCTTCTTCAAATCTGAGTGTTTTCTACTGTCACATTCTTCTGTCAAGGAAGGCTCTGACGTGTTCACCACTTTAGATATTAGCTCATGTGTTACATCTTCTTCTTGAGCTTCTGATGAACTTGAATCATGGTTGTCGAAAAAATTAAATTGATAACTGTTTGAATCTCCTGTTCTAACCTTCGTTGTTTTCACTGACTTGGAACCCTTGGTCCCTGTCATATCGATGTGACCTTTGACCGCTTCATTATTATCACCACAGATTTGACGCCTCTTAGCTTTCGTGACCTCTGAACCAGAAATTTCCTCTGCGTCAGCGGCACGGTGACCATATTCTGCCTTCCTCTTGAGACTGCCCTCTATGACACTCGAGTCCTCTGAAGAGCTCCCGTCGCTAAAGTACTTCTTCTTTGCACTTGCTCTCTTTTCACTAACTGAGCCACCCTCTTCAAACCTTCGGTCCGCATTTGTCTCATTTTGTTCAATGTCAAACCTGTGTCCATTTTGGGTTTCAGCTTTGTCATTCCATTGGCCTTTGAACCCTGCATCTCGAATCCTATCAGAATGCACCGACCGGTCAGTTTCACGTTCCCATGGAAACTGTTTCTTCCTGTTTTGGCTGGACATTTTGCCCTCCCTCCACCCCTGGGTAGTGACTCCACTGTGATCCATTACGTTCTCTCTAACATCTTTAATCTGCTTCAGGTGATGGATATATTTAGATGGGTCAAACTTCACCACTTTCTTCCTATCCTTTGACCTCATGTAGACCACAGGTAGGACTCTACCGTACTTGCCGACTACCCAGTTCTGAAAGGGAAAGAATTATTTTGTAAGCCAAATAATTAGAAACTTGCATCCAATTATCAGAAATCAGATAAAAAAAACATTTTTAGTGAATCCAGGTCCAGAAATATGCTTATGTAGACAATTATTAGATACCCGGCTGATTGATTATGAAATTCTTATTCCAAAATACCTACAATTATTGGCTAAAATGGCACTGGTTTGGAAATATGTGATGGTGACATCACAAATTTAAATGAAAATGCTTTGGGGACAAAAATTTACGGATCATCTTCAATGGTGATCTGACAGTTTGAAGTATTTTCTTGCTTCTGCATTCTGTTTTTTCTGCCAACATCAGGAATGGACTTAATGCCTGAAATATGAATCAGGGTGTTATCCTCTTTCCCAAATGTCATGACTTATTCTGTGCAGTAATTGTAAGATCTAACGTAGTAAACAACTCTGTTGTTATGTAGTTTACTCTGGATGTCTTTTCCTGAAAAGCAGGCAAATCCACTTTATCATGCAATATCAGCGTAATCATACTATATAGTGCCCTGATGAACTTTTTCAATCGTTATAATTTTGCACTTTTTACAAAAAAAATCTGTCTTTGGATGAGAGAATATGTATTTGGTTGATACTGTCATTGTTTACACATGTTTCTTGAAGCCAAAACACTGATTCCTGGCTTACCCAATTAAAAGTTGAACAATTCTATAACTGAATAACTTTCCACTAAATCCTGAAACAAATTAAGGTCTCTTTGCACCCATTTGCTAAGTTTGATAGTCTCCAGAGCACTTCTACATAGTTTTAGAAAGCCTCACCTTCTCACCAGCAATGCCAGTACCTGGAACAGCTTTCTTCATCGTGAAATCTGTCACTCCAGCTTTCTTCAAATTTTCGAGTAACCGGTCCCTTCGAGAGTGGCGGATGATGTTTTGAGCGTTCTGAGGTTCTGGTACTTTCTCTTTGGACAATCTGAACGGATAAATAAACATATGTAAATTAAGTTATTCACTTAAGAGTTTTTCCAGTTTACCATGTGGCACCCATCCCTATTATTATTATTTATTTTTTTCATCGTATCACGTTTCTTGCTGGTTTCTGCAGTGAGTGTAAGGGTAAAATGGGGACAATAAAAGGTCCAGTGCAAAATCCTGTTTTCTATCTTCAATTTTTTCTTGCATATTAAGTGTCAAAGTTATGCACTTAAAACAGCATTAAATCTTTGATACTATAGTGAAAATGCATAACTCTAACCATCGACTTTTGCCCCACCATCCCACCACGTCCTAGCCATGCCCATCCCCAATTATCCCATAATTAACCCTTTAGAAATATGTAGAATTTCCTCTTTTTAATAAAGGAGAGTTAGTTATTCCCCCTCCCACTGACAACATATACCCAGGAGCTGTGCAACACAGCTAGATGTTGCTAAGCCTCACCTGTCCAGGAAGTCTTCCTTGGCTTTCTCTATCTTCAGAGTTTTGCCTTGCCATCTTGTATTGTTGAAAGTACTAATCACTACAGGATGAAACAAAAAGTCAGAAAGAGACTTGATAGAACGATTTATACTGGATTGTCTAGACTTAACAACGTAGCAGACACCTGTGTGTGTTACTATAATGCTTTTCCGAGTCCAGTGGGGTTATGGATTCAAAAACGTCAAACTAGCTTTCTTCTCAGTCCTTTAATTACTACTACACTAGCATATTTTCTTTGCAACTTTGGGCATGAAAAGAGTGTTTGAAGGGGACTTAGAAAACATTCTTGTGGAGAGAAGTGGGGGAGATAAGAGCAATGGTTTGTTGGCAATTTAAAAGTTGCCTCTGATGAGGTATGAAAAAGCATGAGAAAAAGTTTGGAGAGTCATCAAAAGCATTAACAATAACATGAAAGACAGTTGAAAGGACATTCGAACAAGGAGTTGGAGTTGAATTCAATTGCATCAATGGTGAGATGAAGAAGTAGCTGATTCTGAAAACACAAGTTCAGCACTGAACGTATTAACTAACATCAGTTCCCTTCCTTACTTATTGAATCTGGTTTGAAGTAGTACACAAAGGGTGGTGTAGTTTAAGAGACAAAAAACCCACCCAACTGCTTTAAGCAAATCCATGCAGTATGTCTAACTCACAATATAAGCATACACATAACTCAAAAGTAAAGAATGATGACAAAGTCTTCACAAAATTAACTATGACGTCTATGGATAACTCTAATTTATTTGCTGATCATGTGTAAATCTAAGGTACTTACACTTCTTCAATTGCTGATCGTCCCCATGGAAATTGAAATGTGCGAAGCAATGATCCAACTTTCCTATCGGAAAAAAGGTCAGAAGAATTACACAGAACACTAAATAGGTTTTACATGCCTGTACTTTGGGCAGTAATACAATAGTGTTAATCTGTCCTCCTAAAGCTTCAGTGTGGTGAGAGTGTGGTATATATATATACTAAGTAGCCCAGCCATTTAAATTGACCAGCCTCTAATGTTTAAAGGGACATTATTCCACAAAACATGAAAAACAGATTGGGAGACTTGCTAGAGCACTCCCAGTTTGGCTTACTTTCCATTGCTTTGGTAAAATCATGAAATTTCCGAATGTTTGTCATAATAGGTCCCACGTAATGTTGATGACTATATCTTGTTAGCAACTTCACCTGTTCTTTAGGTAAAGAACTTTTACAATTAAGCAACATCTTTCCTGACATAATTGACATAATTCAAGTTCTTTCAAGAAACCATACCAATGGTTGGATTATTCCAATGCATATTACACTGAAGTTTACAATTACACTTACCATTGACAGAGTCTTTTTTGGCTAGATTGATGTCAGAGATGTCAGCAAACTTTCCAAACCTATCTCTGATTTCAGAATCGGTAGTGCTACTTGGAAGGCCTCCAACAAATATCCTCTTCACTTGCTCTTCCATCTTGACTTGGTCTTCCATCTCAATGACCATTTCACACCGAATGAACCATATTGTATAGCTCAGTCGAAAAGTGGTAAAGCCGCAAAAATATCAAAAGAAGTGCAAGGTCTGTTGATATGAAAAATACAAAACAACTTTTGAAAATTGTGAAAGGTACAGTATGATGATAAATCTGTGTTCCAGTATATTCTGGGACAGGCAAATCATTCGTTAAATCAATTGTTACGTACGCATGCGTTGGCGTACTTCACTATGACGATAATTCCAGGAATTTTGTAACTCAATCATAATCCTGAAAACTCCACAGACACAAACAAAAGAAGTTTTCTGAACAGGTGTTGCACAGGCCGACTATACTGTTTACATACTGTTTACATCCTCGTTTTACATAAATGGCTTTTGAGTTTTGGCTTTGACATCAGAAGTTTTAAATGTTATTAAATGTAATTAACAGTTACTCAAGTAAACAAAGGGTACAAATCAAATATCACCATTGTATAGGTATTTATGTACATTTATATTTTCCTTTGTTAATTAAACACTGATAAAGTCATCTTGATTAAGAGTAAGACGAGTCTGAGTGTCACACTATTGTAAACAATTTCCATGACCAAAACGATAAATGTACTATGTGATGTTATTACGTTAAAACAAAAATCCAAATAGTGAAAACAAACAGTAAAAAGAGAAATATAGTCCCTGACAAAAACAAAGTGATGTAGAGAATGTTCCTCACAAATCGCCAGCTAAAGATATTAGCCTGTACTTAAACTCCAATAGTGGCAAATTCTCTCGACACATAAGAACCATTTCTGCCTTCTCTGGTCTCAGACGATTCCTCTTTTCATCATATAAATCTCCTGCTTCGCTGAACAGTCTCTCGCTGGGCACACTGGAAGGTGGGGCACATAAATACTTCAGTGCTAATTATCCAAGAAAGGGAAATCTGTGGTAGTTTAACTTCCACCAGTCTAACGGATTACATCCGCGCCCTGGTAACGGTTCTGATATGAACATGTTCATTTCAAGTTTAAAATCCACACCACTGTCAACACCACATGCTGAACGGGCGCCTTTCTCCATTACAAACTGTGCATATTCCTCACAAAAAAGACCCTCGTTTTGAGCTGCATCACCTTCTTGCTGTTGGGCGGCAGAAACTACGGCAGGGGGGTCGTTAGCCACCTCATCCTCCAGCCAGTCAGCAGCTCTTTGATATGTTGCCTCGTCCGAGAAAAAGACTGTTTTATAACGAGGATCTAGGAAACATGCAAGAACTAGTAGCTTGTTGTCCTCCACTGTTGTAAAGCGACGGTTGAGGGATGCCAACATGGTACTCGTAAGGGTCTGTATGCCCTGGTCATCCTTGTGTTTTGATAGAGAGCGTCGCAGCATCGACACTGATGGAATAACCATTGAAATAGTAGCCGATGCCAAAGACGCTTGCCGCGTAAGTTCTTCAAATCGTCTCAATGTGGAAACAAGTGTAGCAGCAAGATTCCATTGATTTGCCGTCATCACTGGCATGTCATATAGGCTGGCATACTCCACCAGGGCCTTTTTCTGTTCGAGGATTCGCTCCAACATATAAAACGAGCTGTTCCATCTCGTCGAAACGTCCTGTAGTATGTGGTGGCTTGGAATGTTGTGCTTAGTCTGCAAGGCACTCAGACGATGGTGGGCAAGAGGTGAGTGGTTGAAATGCCCTGCTATACCACGGGCAACAGTCAACATGTCGTTTACTGACCGCTGGACTTTGATGGCATCGTTTATCACCAGTTGGAGAGTATGTATTAGGCAGCTCTGGTGGTCGATGCCTGTCTGTGTCAAGCCTGCAATGACGTTGGCAGCGTTGTCCCTCAATATCGTTACCACCTGATCTTTTCCAATTTCCCATGTCGCCAGCATTCCCTCAATTGAACCCTTAATGGCATCTGCTGTGTGCCTCCCAACAAACGAAGCTGCATTCAGCACGCCATGTTTTCTTTCGAAGTTCAGCCCAATCCAGTGACCTGTCAGGCTCACCAATGAGTTGGATCCAACTGTTGAAGACCAAATGTCAGTTGTGAGAGCAATGTGCTTGACTCTGGTAATTTCCTCCTTCATTCTAGTCTTAACACGATCGTACATCTCCGGAATTAACTTCTGGCTGATGTGGGTGTCAGATGGGAGTGGGTACCTCGGATCAAGGGCGTCACAGAACCGCTGAAATCCAACATTTCTTGTGATTGAAAATGGTTGTAAGTCTAGCACAACCATTTCTGCCAGTTTTGAATTTACCCTAATAGTGCGTGGGTCCGTTGGCTGCCACTTGGTAACTTTGTCCACCATCTGTGTCAGCTGCATCTGGTGGACTCTTTTTGCGCTTTGAGATGATGAAGGACCAGCTTTATCAGCGTCTAACTTTCGTTTCAGTTCATCTGCCTCATTTTGACGCTCCTGAAATTCCTTGAATTTATAAGTATGAGCATTCCTCAAGTGGTTCTTCAAGTTGGTGCTGGTGAAGCTTGCCGAAGTTTTTCCCCCGCGAGAAATTAAGGTACCACAAGCAATACACTTCGCTTTGGTAATGTCGTTAAGAGAAATACTAAAGTAATCCCAAACTTTACTGGTTGCGTTACGAGGCATGGTTGAAAGTAAAGATAGATACTACTGCGAAAATTCAACAAGTATTCTCAGTGTGATAAGGTAAATTGCATGAGTTTCGTTTAATCGCCGAAGATATTGTGAACCAAATTGTTAGCACGACGGTGCGAAACTCGGTTAGTATTTAAAAAGCAACAACTTTTATTTATAAGCATTATCCTCTTTTTTTTGTGGAAAATAGTTTCTAAACTCTCTTTCAGTGTTCCAATCTAACAGCCAATAAACTTTGTTATGGCTACATGTTTAAACTTGCCACATCTCCTCGTCCAACTTAATTTAGAGGATAGTTTATCTGATCTAAAGAATTTCCGGTCGAGTCAGAAGTGGTCGCTAATGCCCTTTTTTTCGCTTTCTGTGAACTCAGCAATCAAATATTTTATCCTGTGTAACTGCTTAGCCGAGGAAGGGGGAAGGGGGTTTATCATCTATGTATTTTTCTCACAATTAACGTGTTATTTGTCAATGTGGTTGATACGGCCGATGTTGATAAGCTTAGGTTATGTTTAGGCATGAAATGCTCCGTAGTGCAGTATATTTGATCCCCTAATTTGTAATTTCATGTTTCTTTTTCTCACAATTTGCAAAGGGTCATGTTTCCCGACCCATCCCCTTTATTTTGTCGTGGATTCTAGCTTAATTTTTTTCAACCTGGATTTAGAAAACCCATCCTATACCCCTGTGGTAAAACGTCATTTCAACTCATTTTTATGCTTCGTGATTCGTGTAGCCTGTCGTTAGGAACAGATAACTTCACCCATATCCATATTTTCCTATATTGGAAGTTAACTTCAAGTTTCACTTGCCACGCAGCAGTCAATTAAGCGCGAAAACTGTCAGGTTTACGTTTACCGTGTGTTATCAACATAGTATTCGTTCATTGACCTTGATATTCCGACTTGGAAACCCGTCACATTCCGGCGGGAAAGGCTTTGGTCAGATACATTGGTAGATGCATTGCTGTGCACAGATATTTCAATGATGCGTAACATACATACCAGGGCAGCTAGTGTGCTGGGGATACGATGTTTACGTATGTTCTCTTGTTGAACAAGGGCCCAGTTACACATGCCTCATACCGCAGCTAGGAAACACGATAGGCACACTAGAGGTGTATTTTATTTTGTAGAAATTAGTAATACTGGTTTTCAACCGGTTAGTTAGGTTACGCTTTTAACAAACGTAACAAGGAAAGGAAACAAATTAAGACAATCGACGACGACCCGTGGCTTGAAAGTAAATAACAAGCCGAACGTATACTGAACTCATATTCATGTTCGGCAGCATGTATAACGTTCACACAGACCTGTTGAAAGAAATGTTTATCTTTTCCTTAGACAAGAAAACAGACGATAGTAGAAAAAGATAAGTGGTTTATTTTTTTCAATATTTCATTTCACCGCCTTAAGTTATGGTAGCCACTGTCAAGTTAGGAAATCTTCAGTCCAATCTCTTACTATTGTGCGGGGCACGAATATACTCAACTTCGTGCTATTGTTTGCCGACATAATAACCTATTAGTAAACAAGGCTGTACGTCTTGGTTTTTTATTATCTCCCGGACTTGCGCAATGCATACAGGTCACTACTAGTATAATCCCCTATGGTCGGCACAGGATAATGTGATGCTTCTAGGGTAATAACTCATTAAATTGTCAAAGCAATCACTCATGTTTTGCGAATTACGACATTTCAAGTTAATAATTTATTCCTGATTGAACCCTGAATGATATAGGCCTATATATATGCAAGAGCATACACATGAAACAAGAAAAACACAACAACAATTGTTTCGACCACGTACTTTATTGCCCATTTCGTATAAAGGGGATATTTTCTCTTTGTCAAATAATCGGAATCGGAATCGGAATCGGTACGATTTTGAAAAAAATAATCGGTAATCGGTATTTTCAGTATAGCATAATCGTTTGAACACTATTCAAATATATGCTAATAACATTAAATCAGATTAAGTTACATTGAATACTTAGTTCTGAGTAAAAGACAGGATTAGTGTCGCTACAAGTTAACTTCAAAGAGCATAGATTAGCCTGCAATTCTTTCTCAATCAATGGTATCAACAGGGAGGTGTTATTTAAATAACACCTCCCTGGTATTAAATAATGCACGTTTCGATATACAACTTTCCACGTCACATATCTGCATATTAGTCTAAACTCGTCCGTTCCAGATATTGTTCATATCAATGCATTTAATTAATTTACTTTGTTACAATGTTTTCTCACGTGATAAGGCAGGATTTTGTTCTTTTACGCTCAATGAATCATTTTCAAGAGTTTGAGACAAATTATGTGACAGTCTTTTTTCTGCTTAGCCAATTTAACCTGAGCAGCTTCTGCTCTTTATTGTGAGAGCCATTCGTCTTTGGAAACCTGTCCCGGAGCATTGGGACAATACCTCTTTCCTCTAAATTGGGTGTGTCCCGTCGAGCTCATCCC
>JAAAKB020134133.1:0-12569 GCA_010014835.2 Apostichopus leukothele | reverse complement strand
GCAAAGGTCATCTAAGTGACACATTTACAATGATTAGTCGCAAAGGTCATCTAAGTGACACATTTACAATGATTAGTCGCAAAGGTCATCTAAGTGACACATTTACAATGATTAGTTGCAAAGGTCATCTAAGTGAAACATTTACAATCATTAGTCACAATAGTTATCTAAGTGACAAAGTTACAATGATTAGTTGCAAAAGTTGGTATGGAATGTTCATCAGGATTTTCAAATTATTGCAAAATATAAGAAGTGTTAAGTTTATGGGAGAAGGTACTGTCTAAGGAGACATGAGGGTCTCTTATAAAGGGTGAATACTAGTATATTTACACCAGATGGTTGGTTATTATCAAAATATGATAGAAAAATTGGTATATAATGAACAAAAAGTGACCATAAAATGAAAACATCGTTTAAAATAATGAATAGACTGATGTGAATAATGTGTGAGAATACATTAAAAGAAAGGGAAAATTATTGTTAAGGGAAAACAATGAGATACATTGTGCAAGAAAACAATCTCAATGAATACTGAAATATCAAACAGAAACTAAAGAAGCATTCAGGTTTGAGAAAAAGAACAGGATTTCTTCCGACACAAATAAATGGTACTAACCATATTATCATCTTAGCTTGAGTGGCTGGATATTATCAAAATATGACTGAAAAATTGGTACTTAATGAACAAGAAATGACCATAAAAGGAAGACACCTTTCCAAAAATAATGAAGACAGTCGATGTGAATGACGTGAATACTAACGGTAACGAGGAGTGTTAGCTCAGTGGTTTACACCGATGCCTTTCAATCATAAGGTCCCGAGTTCGAGTCACTCCAAGATTAATGAATGTTGTCCAGTTACAGAGTTGTCGACAATTGACAATTCATAATCAGGGATTAAATATGAATCTAAGAGACTGACTTCGGTCAGCTTGGGGCTTTGATAAGCCAATGATGGCTTCTTCGCGAGTTCCTGCTTGCAGGGTCTCTAAAATACATACAATTCTAGTTTCATTAATGAAGAAACATCAGCTAATTATGCACACTGATGATGTAAAAGAGTGACTGCCTAAGTTTCTGTTATGTTATTCCATTGTTTTTACAACCTGCATTGCAAGGACACTAAACACAGGTTTGTGCCCTACAGTTGCTTTTTGAAATATTTTCTCTGCTTTGAAAAGAGGAACATCACATTATACAAATGACATATGACGGATTGTAATTAAGGATTAACTAATAAAGGGCTAAAATAAGAAATTTTGATGAGCGAAACACTCCACAGAGTCCAGATCATAGTTTGCAAATATTTAATGAGTTCCCAGATTTATCTAAACTTTCAAATGCGTATATCTTGGAAACGAAAAAGAGCTTTTCGAAAAATTTCAACAGACTTTGAATGAAATTATCACACACAAACAGATGTAATTCGTATGGGACAAATTGGCAAGGTGTCCGTAGTACTTTAACAGCAACAATGATGCAAGGTTGCTAAGTTGTTAAAGCTGTATATTATTGACATTATTCCAGTGACAGAAAAATGTGAGTTTAAACAGAGAAGACAAAGAATATTCCAGATATATATAAGAGCAAACTCCATCTGACTATCTTGTCCTTACTCTGGAGACGGTTGTCAAATTGATAGGCAAACTATTGTTGTCAGATATAAACCCCTCGCTTAGTCCAGGACTATGGATCACAGCAGTTTGTCTGCCATGTCATTATGGCACATAGGTTTTAAGAGCTCCACTTCCTTTGCAACCTTGTTATTTAATTATCCTTGAAATGTGACACAATTGAACAGTTCCTTAGCTGTCAATGTACTCTAAAATCTTAAGGCTTCATCAAAAATGCAAAGACTCCCTGACATGCCTACAACCTTGAGTGTAAACGGGTACTACTGTTGGCGTTCTGCCGTAAGGTTGCAAGAAAGAAATGTTTAAAACCTGAAAGGCAAGAGCGCCTTTCACTTTTTGAAAATAAACAAGAATGACAAGACCATGTCGAATTTGATAGTGAGTAGTGGAATTAAGTTATGTAAAATTGTACACTCTTCAAAACCGAATCTTTTCTTTAATCTTTTACACAATGATGATACTCAAATGTTCGAATCCAATTTCCATGTTAAACTTAAACATCTGAGAGGCAGGGGAGGGGGGAATCACTTGTTGTACAAATTAAATTTTAGAATAGCAAAAGATAATTTTTTTTTGGGGGGGAGGGGGAGGTTGGAATAGGATTTGAACCAGTGACCTCAGGTTCACAATAGAAAATACTTTAGGTTGAAATAAAAACTAGGTTCACAAAGGTAAAACTTTTCCAAACTATACTGGAAATGGCTTACCTGAGGTGACCTGATTCTGCTGGAGGGTCTACGAGCTGAAGGTTTGACGGAAATCCTATGTTTAGCAGCATCGCTGTTTAATGTCGGAGAGGTTGTGACCGAGTCAAAATCGCTGCCGCTCTGATCTATAGAATAGGAAACGGCAGAATATAAGAGGTTATTTTTAATTCATACAAAACTTTTCAAATATTGTTTGATTCTCTTTATGACTCATATTCATGAATGTCTCATGTTGCTGTTCTTTGAATTTACTCTTGTCCACAGCTGATAACAATGTAATAAACGAGTAAATTCCAATTTAGCCTCTTGGCTGAAAAAGGCTGCATGCTCCAGAATTTTACCATTGGAGCAAATGACTATGTGGTCAACTCAAACTTCTTGGCATTAATATAAATATATATGCTCTCCTCATATTAACCACATTGATAGAATAGTGTTCTCTGTCTAGGCAATGCACCGTTACTAATAACACACTGTTCCAATAACTCAGCCTTTACTTGAACTCATTTCTCATACCATTCGAAACAAACTTCTTATGAATTAGGCTCTGTCTTATTACAGCAAATTATGCATTTATGCAATTATGCAAATATGCATTATGCAAATTATGCAATTAAACACACAAAAATCCCTCTTTCTTTTTTTCCCCTTCAAATTCTTTCTTAATACTAGGTGCTCTCTCAGAGAGTACAAGTATGTCACCAAACAGCCACCATTTTACATTATCAATAAAAAAAAGAAACTAAAGAGGGAATTGCCATCACTAGCATACACTGTAGGGTTTAAGAGAAAAGGAAAGAATAATAAAGCTACATATGGGAGCAGCTACAGTAGTTGGTTTCTATCTTTTATACTGTACTTTCTCCTTCCACCAGATAGTACAGTATTAAAAGAAGCAACGTTTCTCTCATTTTTACCACACTTTCATAGCAGCGATACTGTAGGGACATCAACAGCCAATCTACTTATAAGACTTAGTACTGATAAAAAATGTTATTGTCCTTTATACGCTCGGTGCTAACTTCAACAAGAGTTCTTAGTGAGCCTCTCTGGGATAAACAGATTAAGTTGATCTTGCAGAATACTCTGCTGCAAGTGACTTTACTGTAAAGAATCTGGTGAGAAGGAATATTCTAGGTATGATCGGCAACTATCAACGTTTAGTCCAACTTAGTCTACCACAGTATCAGAACTTGACTTTGGTCCATGTTTTTCGGTATGTTGTCAGAGAATTCACCCTTGGGCATTGAAAAGATGTTACGCGGACTAAATCATTCATGTGGTCTGACAAGTTGTATTTAATAGTGTGTGTGTGTTTCTTTTCAGACACTTGAACGTTACATCAGCGAAATGGAAGAGGCTTGATGACTTCACAATACTGTCCAAGAAAGACAATTCTTCACGGGAGTGCAGGATCTAGGTGTTCATAATAAAGCTGTAATAACTTCCACTATTGGCAAAGTATGCCAATCTCAAGGCACGACAGTAGGTTCAAGTCTTGTAACCGGGGCAATTCTGCACGCAATGTTACCCAAAAATAGTGACCAGTGATGGAAAGGGCAAACGAAGGGTGAAGTCCATGCTTCCCGGATTTCCTAAACTTGTTAAAGAACTGTCATGGAGATCTGGGATGACTGACATAAATATGGCAGAAATAGTCATTCCCGCCACGTTCTGCCACCTCTCATTTCCTTTGCTTCTATCCTGAGCATCCAGACTGCAAACTAAAATGTTTTAACATTTGGGAATTCTGCGAATACAATTCCCTATAGTTGCATGACCAAAACACAAGAGACTTATCGATTCCTTGACATGTTTATATGAGACCATTTAACATGAAGAGTTGAACTGTCCAGCGATCAGCAATGTTTTTTTACATGAACATGTAACGCCATATCAGAAGTCAATGTTCATCCAAGCAAAAGTTTGGAATTAACAAGTTTGTAGCTTCGACCTCTGTTGACCCCAAATATGGTAGAAAGAAAACTGATACAATGGATTTCTTGCTAGTGAGATTGTTTCTGCATTACAATAACAAAATTATACCAACTGATAAGAAACAAGCAGCATGCATAAATTGCCATAGTTTACACTTAATTGGGCCTGACATTTGGAGGCAATTAAGAGCCAAACTTGCACTCTGTAAAATTACATTATGGTGCCTAGCACAAACTGCTGTAAGGTCACACTGAAAATAACAATTTGATGCCTTTCAACTTGGGATATTCAAGAGGTAGATACTGTGACACTTTTATGGAAAAAGAAAAATAGTCAACACTGTTAGTTGAAAATGGTCAGGAAAATACACCTCGTACCAAATTTCACCATGTTGCATATATTATAAAATACACTTCTGCGCCAGATTCACCATGTTGCACATATTATAAAAACTCCAGTACCAAATTTCACCATGTTGCATATATTATAAAATACACACCAGTACCAGATTTCACCATGTTGCACATAGTATGAACTATATATGTCTGTACCAGACTTCACCATGTTGCACATATTATAACATATATCTTCTGTACCAGATTTCACAATGTTGCATATAGATTATAGCATCACACAACTGATGTAGACAAGCACAATATAACACTCTTCAATTACTCACTAATCCGTTGGCCACCTTTTAAGCCCGGTACATCATTTGTCTATCAGTGCATACCTAGGACTCAGCCTAACAAGCAAATTGGATCCGAGTAGAGATTTCCCTGTGTCAAATGGCTAACAGTAAAATTATTTAGTTAATTGCACCTTTTTGGTTGGGAACATCCTAGCAGTGATTGTACTAATAAGATCAGTTTTACTTGAGGAAACCTGGCAGAAATTACTGTAGCATATGATTATATATAAGCATATGAGTAAATACAGAAATGACATGGAAGAAACTGCATTGATAGAGAAAACACAGACCAAGAAGAAAAACAACTTTTGCAAAGGAAAAAGAAAAACATGCATTAACAGAAATTTTGCTTAGCTTACCATTAGAGTTGTTCCTGAGTGAGAGCCTTGGACTTGGCGTGGGATGATAAAGTCCCTTGTGAACCTGAGAGTGCTGCCTCGACTGCGGAAAATGAAAACGATCCTGGTTAAGATCCATGGCCATGACAATCAGATGCAGGAAGATGATGATATGATCACAGGGGCTACAACGATTTATACAGTCTTAAAGTGATTATTTGTCATCGATTCTTCTCCGGTACAACTAACTGCTGTATCCAAACATCACATGAAAACATCACTAAGTGTTACGTACTTGTTTCGTCATCTCACTATTTCTTTACATCTCAAGTTTGGCCACTCGATACTCAAAACAATAGCCACAATTGGGTAACATTTAAAAGTTCCAGAAACTAGATTGTTAGACAAAGCTCATCTCCAATCAGGAAATTTTGAATTTAATACAAAAGGAAATGTCAGAAGATGAAAGGTACTAAAAAGCATCAATATCAAACCGCAAACCTCTCTCACAAATAAACAATCAGAAAAATAGAAGCCAAAGAAATCTAGAACAACTTTCTTTAACTGGTTTGTTTACTGCCTTTTGGAAGAATGTCAATGTGATTTATTCTCTCCTTATTTTATAAACCATAAAATATAATCCCCTTCGAAGACCCGGGAGAAACAGGAAGAAAACAACCTCCTTCCTAGAGTCTCTAAAATATCCAATCTGAATGCGTTTCCAAACGATTCGACGTCACCGACCCGCTTGCTTGAAATAGCTTATCAACGCACCAGGGGGAAAATAACTGTGGCACATGATCTTACCACACGCTGATGAACTTCCTAACTTAATCAGATGGCCATCTTATCACTGCTTCAGGAAATGAAAGAAAGGGACTAAGATGGAAGTATATCATACAAGTTCGTTAACTCGGGGGAACACCTTCCTCCTAGAGGAGCAATGCAGCCATAGAGCTGTGTTACAGATAACAGGAAGATAGATATCATCTACAATTTATTTTGCTTTCAAATGTAAATTTGGCCTTTCACTTTTTCATAATGAACACATTTGTTAAAACCTGTTGTTTTTCTCTTCCTACAGTTTATATGCACAATATCCACAACTAAACAGAAGAGTTTAGAAAGGGTTTCAAAGATTCATTTGTTTACAAACAACAGGTGGAAAGTGTGAGGACCAGATATTTGTGAAGTCACAAGAACGTTTCTCAGGCAATCGAGAATTCGGGCTCAGGCAGTAACAGTAACTAAGTGCGTAAGTGATGTTTTCTCCTTGTTTTCCTTTCCTTGTTTTCCGTTTAGCAAGGGGTGGGGGTGAGGCGGGAGGGTTGGGAGGGTGAAAAGGAAAATTTTTAGTGTAAGTGATCTCATACAAATACATAAAAAAAGCCAAAGATAATTAGTTCAACAGAAACCGAACCATTTGTACGTTAACTTTGCGCAGTATGTTTAATAGCGAGATACAAACGATTATATTTAATATTGGAAGCAATAACACTAAAGGTCAAGTATAAACAGGAACAACTTGAGAAGAATCAGTTCTAATAAATTGTTTTAATACCTAATTTAGGGAAATTTAATTTCAATTCACACAATTAGAGTTCTGTTACAGGCAGCTTAATACTAGACACACATATAAACAGCAATTTAAATGGGTAGATGCACCAGTTGTAGTGCTAGGGGGGGGGGTTCACTTTGCCACCAAGGGAGAAGGAAGTGACCAAATGTTTAAAGAATTAACAAAAGGCCAAGTATAAACAGGAAGAGACTGAATCAGCTCGGATAAATTGTTTTAATTACAGGTCTGATTTAGGGAAATGTAATTTTGGTCACAGATGGTGGAGGATGGTGAACTTAATGGAAAGGAGAAAGGGTTACTGACTTCCGGATGAAATAGCTTTAAGATCTTACGTACTTAACAGAAGCATACAAGTAGCTTAAACTTGCCTCTGTTGGAGTTTTCAAACAGCCCCACCGTCCCTATGAATAAACCACAACATTTTATACCTCGACAATGGAACACACTAAGAAGCTTGGAAGTTGTATCAATGTGCTTGAATTTCACAAGTTCTATGTTAAATAAATCATTTTTATTTCTGAGATTTTCTTCAGCTCTCTATGAGCTACCATGAACCTACAACAAACTGTCACAGTGTGACACCAAGTGGCACTCTACAATTTATTTCTGGCGATAGGGTGTAATTCTAACACCTGTGTTTAAAGCAAGGGTTCTCAATTGGTGGACCAATGGGCCAAGCCTGGCAAACAATCTTGCATAAATTAATTTTTGTATGGTTACAATCAGGGACATTGGCTTGAGTACCCTACCAGCGACATAACCTACACATTACTCAAGATTTAGTCTATCCCTTTGATCCAACCAATGCCTTGCTCTGGCCCTGATTTAGAGGAAGCACCATAGCAATGAAAATGGAAAAGTTGAAGGATTAAGAACTACCTTACATATCCTCATGGGACAGTCCTTACAAAATGAAAATGTTACGATCGCTCACCTCAATGTCTGGTGATATAGCACTACTACCATGCACAGATATCTCTTGTTCACTGGATGTAGTGAGGTCAAAGGTCAGAGCAGGACTGTCTGGAGACAAGGGAAGACCCTCATCAGAATCCGTTCTGCGCCTTGATATCTACATGAAAAGAGAGATACTATAGAAAGTGTGGCAAGAACTTAAAGAAGAGTAATACAATTAATAACAAAATATCAACAACGGATTGTCAAGCAAAATGCTCATTTAGTTCTTCTTTAGCAAACTTGATCAAACATCCTGAACTAAAAAACTCACATGATCTACCGGTAGTGGTGCATCAGTTAACAAAATGTCAACAATTTATTTCTTGCAGGTCAAGAGAACTGTAACCACCTTTTATTCTGAAATGAATATCTACAGGTTTAAGTTTGAGACTTGCTTATCCATTGCTTTCAGGATGAGTGATGGGTCTGTACAAGTTGTGGTTTCTGCCACCAACCTTCACCCCCCATCCACCCCCCCCCCAAACAGCCCGTGGATAAAAGCATCATGCTATCAGTCTTCTCCAGTACTATAAACATTTAAATTAAATTTATAAACATCCCACTCTTGTTTCTTCACACTGACACTGACACTGACCAGGTTGGTTTTGTTGATCAGTTTAACAGATAAAACCTTGAAACAAGAAACTGAATAAGTTGTCAGCAGACGTGCATTTTGCTAATGTCTACATTATGAACTGAATATCATTAACCACACAATATACTGTAAAATACTGGTTGGTGGCCAGTGTATGACACCCACATGAATAGCTTGATTGATTAGGCAAATTTGATATAAAAAAAAACTAAAAGTTACAATCTTGTGAAATTTTTCATTATTTGCTATTTACATTACTTACAGTACTTACAGTACTTGAAAACAAGATACTGCTACTAAATGTTTCTTTGGCAACAAAATGTTGAGGACATTGAGACACAATTTGTTAATTACCTGCTCTCTGACCTTCAAAAGAAATTAGTAGGCTTGATAAAAAAAATATTGTTTACCAAATAAAAGGAGCTGCCTTCATGAAAGAATTGAAGAAAAACAAAAAGCACAAGTCAATTTTCATTTTGAGGGATTATAGATATTAAAATACCAGTTTAAACTGAACAAAGCATTTTGTATACTCAGTCACCACATGCTTAGAGATTAAAAACTTATCCAAAGAATTGAGATGAGAAAGACAAACTACACAATAATTACAGTAATCCTACAGAATTACCACCAAATCTATGTGAAAGTTGATAGAAGTTCAGATAGAAGTGAATTGGAGGGTGATTAGAGGTATTCGCACCGCTGACCAGCTGTGACGGCTTCCCATCACAATAAAGCCTGACCAATAACTTCATTACTTTACTTTAGTTTAGTCACAATAGAGTAACACAACAGATATCTAGCTTTAGTTATTGAAGAAGCAATGAATCCTCACTGACTGAGGAACAAGTCAGGTTGAGGGAATCAACAGGAACGAAATCAATCTTATTTTATGCAAAAGACTTGACCAAAAAATGACCTCATAGTTAGTTGCTTTGGGTCAACCAAAGATACTTAATAAGTAAACAAGCACACGTTCTCATTGTGTGGTAATCCACGGAGCTTTTAAGTAGCTATCAATTTTTATTCAAGGACGGAGAAGAGAGAACTTCTCACGCTACAAACACACACAAAAAAGTCTTGTTTGTTTTCAGGATTAGTAAGAAAATGCATTAAAGGGTGGAATGCAGGCAGAAATTAATAATCAAAGGGGGAAAAAAAGAAAAAAAACTTTTGATTGCATGTAATACCTATTCTTGTTTTAAAAATACTTTTAACTGTAAAAAAATATTGTAAATCTCTTGGAAGGCTCTTTACAGTTACCTTGACTATGATGATGATGCCTCAGTTCTGGCCTAAATATTTGATTTTAATCCTAATCACTCAACCAAAACATATTCTTTAACTCCATATCAGCACCCTTGTATGACACTCATCACCATCTGTCCGTCATAACATTGCAAATCTGTTGTAAACATGTTATTTGAGACACTGCGTGCACTACAATAATTTGCAGCAAGGACCTGTGCTTCAATAATTACTACCTTGGCAACCCTGTGTCCAACTTCAACAATTTGCAGCAAGGACATGTGCTTCCATGAAATTCGATCTCAACAACCTTTGACATACATAATGCAAACATAATCGGCCTGGAGGGCAGATATTTTACGACGACGTTAAGCAGCCACATGTGTATGTAGGAGAATGTGAATGGCTTTGAATTAAACTGACAAGCCATTCATTATTCTATTAAACACAGATCGCTTCAAAACATTGGACTTACATCTTCCTGACTTGAAGAGTGTCCTGCCGATGTGTTGTCCCTGGTTGGAGACTCTTGATTCTTTGATAAGAGATACTGCTCAGTAGATCTATAATGAATGATGGAAGAGAAAAAGGTTGCAACAATATTCCTTCAGCAGTTACTTTTTAAAGTTCTGTTAACTCACAAAATAACAGAGTTACACACTTAACTCATGCTGTACATGTTTTATGTTTGTCACATCGACTCTGCCATGCAACTACAACAGCACAACATATGCTCGTAGCAGACAAAGATCAGGGAAGGGGAGGAGGGGGGGGGGGTGTTGGGCTTCCCCGTGAACATTTGCTGAGTTCTATAACATCAAAGTTGAACATCAAAACTATAGCTTTAGCATATTTTTGCACTTTTTTTTGCTGATACACTTACTTGCCAGGAAAAAGAAAATTTGCATTTAGAGGCGGTTGTTTTTAAATATATTCTTTCATCAACCGACAAGGCTAATTACCAGCAAATGTCTACCATTACGAGGACAATTAAGTGTCTCCTTCCTACTGATCAGGAACACTGCTCTAGTGTAAACATAAGTTTCTAAGAAATTACCAGATCTGCTGGGAGTGGAAATAGATATTTATAGTTTGAAGAAATTTGATATAAAGTCAAAGTTGTGTTTATGAGATTAAGAATCAAGAATTTAAATGAATGTCAGAAGTGAGCAAGTGACACTGGAAGGTAACTGGAGGTCCGTGGAGATACAATGCTGAATCGTTAGGTTCCATTGGAGGGCTTCATATATTTTGCATGTACACAGGTGGAGGGAAATGAAACAGAGATTTTAAAAATGACTTACACGACCTGCTCTTGATCATTCTCCTGTTCTTCGTTCTGCTGTTGATCATCTTTCAACTCTGTCTTTGGTTCCATTATCTTCTTCTTTTTGAAAATTCTTTTCAAGTTCTTCCAGGGCCTAAATCTCTTCTTTTTCTTTGGAGGTGGTGCATCTACGTTAAACGAAAGCAAAACAACGGTCACGTTACAGAACATGTCGATCAACAGTGTTGTGTACAGATGACTTCATGTTAAATCTTCAAGTTATTTTCTTTTATTTTTTGGACTTGTGTCAATGACTCAGGTCAACATAATATCCCTTTTAGGAAATTCAATTGAGTTTTTTTTTCACAGCTGAGTCTTTCTTTAACGTTATCAAGTTATTACCAAGTAAATCCCCTTCACTTGAGGTATTCTGTCATTGATTCAAGTCAACCTAAAGTACAATACACTGTTTGCAAAAATCTGTTCCTGGAATCTTGTAATTTGGAAAATGCCTGACTGGGTTCAAGATTCTATACAATACTGCCTGACACTGAGCTACTGTGCACAAAATGAACTGTACAGACGAAATCAATATGCAGTAGTACAGTGTATAGTCACATTTGCTATTGCAATGAAGATGTTTTATTTAAGATTTATATGAAAGTACATTAACTGTTGCAATATGTTACACTTCAAAAGAAACAATCTTTCTGATAAATAATTGACTGCCATGAGAGTGTGGCGAGGTGTACTGTAGGCTCTGAAATCGATAGATTTAGACCCAAGGAACTGAGACCAACACTAAGAATTTATCTGTATTTAATTTAATATTTGGAACATGAAAGTGTTTTCAATTGTCATACATGTATACAATATCATTCATGTTATTTTGCTTCATTCATCTTGCAGTAATGATTGTCTCATTCCTTTCATTTCAAAATGAAAACCCAGTGTGTTTCCATGACACTCTATAAATACCAGTCTACTCAAGAGAAGTCCCCCAGGCAACATCTATAAACCCACCTTAAAGAAGAAAGATTAAAAATCCTAACTAAACAGTTGTTCACTGCATCTACTCTACTATTTTAATTTGGGTTTTTTCCCCCTAATGGATCCCCTCCTGGGATCGAACAGGGATACCCTCCCAGGGATCGAACAGGCATCCCCTCCTAGGGATCAAACGGGGCTCCCCTCCTAGGGATCGAACGGGAATCCCCCTCATATCGTATCATACACTTATAAATCCAGGGGCCTTTTCACTTCTGCTTGCTGACAGGCATTCACCATGTGAGGGCAAACTGCAGTTTTTCTTTCAAATGTAGATTATCATATCGATTATTCGTGGAGCAGACTACACCATAAAATTGACAGCTTTCAGTACTCAGTGTGCATTTTTAAGATTGGATGTATAGTACCCTATGCAAAATAAGTGTTTGTCTCCTCTGCATTGAGTAATTGTTGAGTAAAGGCTTCCATGTAAATCATTTTTAGAATTCTTTTGGCCGAATTTGCCAGTTCTACTGAGCTATATTTCTAGCCACACTTGACAGAAGCAGAGTTTTTAAAAGATACATTTGTCATATTATACCCTCCATTTGTAGTTATAATGCCCCCCC
>JAAAKB020134132.1:0-21378 GCA_010014835.2 Apostichopus leukothele | reverse complement strand
TCTTCTTGGAATACAACGTGAAAACAGTTTGCAGGAAAGAAAGTTTGGCCGTGTATCGTAATATAACACACTTCTCCAACCATATCAAGTATATTTTCAGGTGATTTATACCAGAAGATATAGTTTTGGGGTGTTTTATGGCTTAGGTGTCCGAACTTCGAAGTGTCCATGCTACATCTTATAAACAATTTGACTATGTTTTAGAAGTTTCAGAGCAGTGCATGACTTACCTAACCATTCAAATATTAAATGACATGTAGTAGTGTTTAATTTAAATAAGTCAAGGAATTAATGAAGTGAATATTGTTAAGGCTTGCATTTCCTGTGTAAAATTGTCCATATTGCGGAATTGTTATTTCAACTTTTTTTTTCACTGACAATTTGGTGACAAGTGATTCCTTTATATCATCATAGGTGGCCATTACAGCTGAATCAGGAGGAATACCTCCCATTCAAGCATTTGATCAACAATGAAGGGGTGATATGCATCCAACATCACCACGGTATATAAACCCATTTCAAGTTTGTTTTTTAAAAATTGTTAATATAAGCAGAAATCAATGGTTGGTTTAATGTTGCAAACCAAGCTAAGAAGCGTATGCAACAATAGCAGTATCAATCAACACTTTTGTGAAGACCAAATAATTGCAAAATGAGTGAAAAAGTTGAGAAAAACAGAGCTATTCAATGAAATATCCCTAATGAAGGCAGAGGTTGTAGTTTCTCTCTTCAAACAGTTCTTTGAAATGTACCAATTCTGTTGAATGATACATTTCATGAATGTTTTAGTCTTTAATGTCACTAATGAGCTACTCATATGTGATCTTACATCTAATCATTTGACAATATTTTTGTTCTTTGTTTTTGATGCAGACTTAATTGTGTGTTAGCTGTGATGAAATTTGTTGTTGTCCACGCTCTAATAAGTTGGATTACAGGCAGCATTCACAATGTGTTAACCTCCATACTGTAGAGAGCTGGCTGATTTGCTGTTTTAAAAGCAAAACTTTCACTGTAGGATCCTTGTGGATGAATGGGAACAATCCAAGTATTGTCTTGTCTCTCATGAGATACCCACAAACTGATCACATGTGGCACACAATAACTGATTTCAAACTAATATTGTCTGCATCTTTGAAATTTCTTATATTTCAAATTCAATAGAAGTTTATCACCAATGTTGTATATTTGATGTTGTTTGTGTTTCTTCTCTCTCTCTCTCGCCTAGATAACAAGAGAGTCGGGATAATTACAACAGAAGGCAGGGCTTTGGGATTTGTATTCTTGTCAGATCTGAATCTTAAAGTCAGTCATTTGCGAAAAGCAATCAACTTCCAGGTACACAAGTTTCATCTGCAAACAGGATATGTACTGCTTCCTTTCATTTTCGATATTGCCTTTACTTTCTTAAGGACCTCGTTCATTGCAAAATACAAGTCAGTTGATTTATGTCTCAAGATATATGATGTAAAGTACATTTTGTGCAGCAGTTACTTTAATGTGGTTCTTTTTCGTTGCTGGTGGGGTGGGGGAGGGGGTGAGGACCTAGGGTAAGGAGCGATGCACAATGCTAAACTTATGTGTAAGGCTGACAGTATGGATACCTCATTGTTCTAATGTGTAGAATGCTATCTGTCTATACTGAAAGAAATGTGTGAAGCTGACAGTCTGGATACCGCATCATCGTAATGTGTAGCAACTGAAACTGAAACACTCCTCCCATTGTCAAACTGTGGCCGCCTTTGTCAAGCAAGAATGGTCATGTGAAACTTAGGACCCCTTCACCTGCCAAGACATTCCTTGACCACTTCACATAATATCCAGTCTTGCAGTACCAGTTTCAACCATCCCTGATAATCAAATTCATTCCATTGTTGTCTCACAGCTTACTGATGTTCAGGAGTTTTGGAACAACTCGTGGGTCTTTCTGGACAACAATTCATGGCCGCTGTCTACCAAACAAGAGGAAGACATCACAGTATTAGAGGTCCTCTACAACTCTCAAGTACAGGTACAATTTGGAAGACGGGGAGGCTCACCAAAACACAAAGTTGCAACACACATCTTGAAGAAGGACAACAGTTTCTCCCCTCCAGCCAAGATACAAAAAGTGTACGTTTGACCAAAATTGCCCACAGAATTTGTCGTTAATGATACATTTTTTTATTCTTTCTTAATGAATGAAGAAGATGGGTAGGACTTACCTACATATAATAATTTAAGTAGTCCTATTCAAGAGTAGAGAAGTAAGGAAAATAGAAGGTGAAATTTTAAACTTAGTAACTTAGAACTTAGTAAATATGATTGCTCCTTCCATTAATTTCTAATTGCCGTTTACTTTCATTCTTACTCTTAATGTATATAATTACTTTCAAGTCAAGTACGTAAGTTTTCTGTGAATCCACCAAACTATGCTTAGAATCATCAGTGGTTTCCTTTGTCTATATACTACACATGATATATAGTATATATTTGAACACTGGGAATATGTCACAAATACTACCACGCTTCCGTCTGATTAATGGTTTGGTTTCATTCAAAACATAACAAACGGGACACCGTTATTTTGGTTCAAATATTTCATACGCTTCATCTTTGCAAATGGGCCAAACTTTTGGCAAAAAGAGTACACCGTCATGATTATTTTAGTAAAAATAACCAAAGGGAGATTGTTTGTACTGTCAAGATTGAATGCATAATGAGGGTACAAGTTATTGTTGCTTTCCTGATTGGTAATTGTGGCAGTATTCATTAATTATAGGCAATCATCAGGTTCTTCAAGTAGCGAAGATGCCATCTGCTATACCCAACCTCACACGATGGCGCCATTACAATCCATCACCGAAGCAGACTCTCCGACCAAGACTAATTCTCAAAGCGCCAAACAGATCCTGATCAGCTATGTTAGAGCTGAAGCTTCGGAATACGCCT
The DNA here is from genome assembly GCA_010014835.2 of Apostichopus leukothele. Lineage (NCBI taxonomy): Eukaryota > Metazoa > Echinodermata > Holothuroidea > Aspidochirotida > Stichopodidae > Apostichopus > Apostichopus leukothele. The sequence goes on along the minus strand of JAAAKB020134132.1, from coordinate 18,447 downwards.
TAGATCTCAAGGCTGAGCTGGAAAATCTTAACCTCAGTGTTTATCTGGTGAGTGGCTTAGTTGTACTATGATTAATATGATAAGTCAATGACAAGTTGTTACATGACAGGATAGCTTGAGATATTAATGTTGTGAACACTAATTGTATGCAAAACAAACAACCATTCGATTGAACAATAAATCCATCTGTTATGAAATTGATCGAGAGGGGTGGGGGGAAAGGAAGGAGGGTACAGAAGTGGGTAAATGGAATGGTGAGGTGCCAGGCTATGGAGCAAGGGGGAGGGGGGATGTAGGCAGATGAGGTGAAGTGTTGTGGGATGCAACAGTGACCGGTTGTGGGTTGAAGATTGAATTTTCCTGTGTCTTAATTTTCCTTGCCTTTGTCTCTTTACAGGACGTCCATGAGATATTTTGTGGCAGTGACTGGCAGGACAGCTTAAATTATGCTGTCAGTAATTGTGAAGTCTTTGTGCCATTGGTGACTCCGAGATACGGAGAGACACAATGGACCAATAGAGAGGTATGACATACAGAAGTAAGGTGTTAGAAATAATAGCCCAGTTAACAGTAAACTGGTTTCGTTTCATTTGTTAATTGCAATCATCCAGTGCTATGCGAATCACACCCAACTCTCCCACAGAGGATTTGAAGCATAATTGAGGGCAGGTAGTACCACTCAACATCAGCATGTCTGTTGGTCTGTGCATTAGTCTGTTACACTTGTCAAAATTTCCAAAGTTCTGTTTAGATACTCAGTTTTGTAGGTTTATGTTTCATAATAACAGGGGTGATACCCAAGGCAAGAAACAACAGGTATCGTCAATTTTGGAAAAAAATGCATATTTTGGGTTCAAAAGTAAGAAATAACATTCAACTGCTGTAGTTTGTTTTGTTTCATTTTTTGACTTCATGTTCCATTGTTAAGCTTGAACTGCATTTTCTTTTTCAGTGCTCAAGTATTATCTCCTATTGTGTACCAGATTTCAATGTTGACATTTCCATCTATAATATTATTATATTATTAATTATAATATTTGTTCCTTTGCAGATAAAGTTGGCCGATGTTCTTAATAAGTATATTGTTCCTGTGTCATTCCTCAAGTACTGGCCACCTAGATGTCTTGCCATTCAGTTTGCTACAACTCAGTTTATTAATTGGAAGCTTGCCTCTTCCACGTCTTACGCTGCTCATGGTAACTTTATCTCATTTGCTTTAAAGGTTGTCGGTATTTTTCTCCCCAAAATATTATCCAAACCTCTGGGAGCATTTTTATTCCACCCTCAAAGCTGTTTCCCTCATGTTTTGAGTCATAAAATTGTCAAGTTGAATGCGTGCCATGGCTCTAATTTTGGAGCTTTGGAACCCTCCACTTAGAATGGGGAAGAATCTTCACGAGAAATTGTATGGTTTAGATAACTACGATAACATATGATAACCATCCAGAGTATATTTACAAAACCGTTAATACAGCAGAGAAATGGAGGTAGACAACAAAGTTCATTTTTATCTCACCGCTTGTTTGATTGTGTCCCGTTTTAGGTGCCAGTGACATGATCAACGGATTGGACAGTGTTGATGGCTGCTTCTCGTGGGACAGACCTGATGTGGCAGCAGTTTCCAAAGAGATCGTCAAGCGATGCAAGAGGGAAGCAAAGAGAAACAAGAAGAATGCCAATGTGAAGGCAGTGCAGATTAGCATGGTAACGTATATTAACATCCAATGTGAAGGCAGTAAAGATGAGTGTCGTAGGAACCGTGCACACTAATACGAAAGAGAAACTAGGAGAATGCCAGTGTGAAAGCAATGCAGATTAGCATAGTAAGGTATATTAACATTAAAGCAGTGCAGATTAGCATGGTAAGGTATATTAACATCCAATGTGAAAGCAGTAAATATGAGTGTGGTAGGAACTGTGCAGACCAATACAAAAGTGTAGCAAAAGTGCATGCCAGTGTGAAGAAGCTGTGCAGGGTAAGTGGGGTAAGAGGCAGATAAGCAATAGTTTATGCCGTTGTAAAGGCAATGCAGACGAACATGGGGAAAAAGTTCATGCCAGCTTGAAGGGCAGTGCCTGTACACCTGGAATATAATCAGAGGACTACTGGGTATGGTTGCTGTGGAGGATTACAAGTTAAAGACATTTTTATCAAATTATGATTTAATTTTGTGTCATCCTCACAGATGCGCCGAGGCTTCTCCACCCGCTTAGCCATCTGCGATGACCAATCAGATGGTTTAAGACAGAGACCTTCGCTAGTCATCATCAGTGTCCACCCAGATCAAGAAAAGTTTGTAAGTCAGGATCTTGTGACTTTAAAGCTTTCAAACACTATTGGGAGGAAGTGCGACTAGTTGGAAGCAATTGTTTGCCATGTATATCTATAATAAATGTGTATTTATGTTCAAATTCTTCAAGTTGTAATTTGTGTTATTATTGTGTAATTAAGTTTAAGATTGGCTTGATGATTGTGTCTTTTGAAGTTTTCAGGTTGTTTGTGGTATGCATTAGCATTTGAATATTTCATCTGTAAATGTTTTCTTTGCTTTCATTGTGTTTTTACATGATGGGAGGTATAAAAATTCTAAAAAATTTGTTCATATTATAGATCTGACCACTGCTTTATAACAAAGTTGCAATAAAATATAGTACCCTTTGTATACTCTTTGTATGAATATGCTGGTCAGTATGTTTTAGTGTCACCAGGAATGTTTACCTATTTTGTTCTAGGCCAACGAGCTGCAAATGATGTTTGAGAAAGAAGATCTTCATGTTTGGACAACATTAGAGCTGAATACAATGAATGGTCATGATGCCTCTGGTGAGTTTAAGACTAATTTTGTTGAGGTGTTTAATATTTTAGCTCACACTGGATAACTCGGTATCTGATGTTCTCATTAGTATCCTATTTGTACTGAGAAGTTAAACTTGTTTTGTTGGTTTTCCAGACGATACTGAAATATTGGACAGTGAACAAGATATCATCGGAACCTCATCTCAGTATAACAGAGAACTGACGTTCCAGCAAAAAGTAGAAGATGCCGGGGTCATCGTCTATGTTTTGTCAAAAGCATTTGCAGAGTCTGGAACTTGCAAACAACAGGTAAATCAACAAATCATGTCAACAACATTCAATTTTTTTTTATTAATGATTTTTTTAAGAATTTTGAGTAAGGGTTATTTTTTGTGTGTGTTGTCAAAGAAGTTGAAAAGAATTATTTGTCATTCCTTTGCTGATTTTAAGAGATAATGTAATATTTTTTTTATATAATCCTTTGCCTTCTTCAGGTGTACTACTGTGAACAGAGGAAGCTGGTGGTTCCATTAAAGTACGAGGCTTTTGAAATGCCAGGATGGATGAGCTTGCTCATAGGAACTAATACTTTTGAGGTTAGGAGTTATAAACATGTTATTAACTCAGGTTTTAATGGGTAATGGAGGCACAAGATTAATTTTGATATATTGCTTGCTTTGAAATCTGACATTTGACCTTTAATTGACCTTAACCATGATATTTACCACATATTTTGGAAGTATTGGACTTACCCATCATACCTGTGAAGGTTGAAAGTCACTTCAATATTTCTCCTTGATGTTATAATTAAAAAAAATGACTTAGACTGGACAATCAAATTTATGTGTTGATTTCCTCATCATACTTACAGGATGTGCAGAGAGCCAACTATCAAAGTACACTGTTAAACAGAGTCACGAGAGCTGTAAAGTCAGACACTGTTGAGGACACCTCAGAGTATGCCAAGGAAGCTCAGATTGGTGCTTGTGTGAGTATATATGAATATTCAGATAGATGTCATTGAATATGCATGTCTAGAACACATATTGCCCTCTATGATTAGTTTTGCCTAAAATTGAGGGTTAATCGAAAGGAAAGTGCATTTGTATATACAAGGGATTAAAGGAATGAATTCTGTTGATACATATCATTTACAATTGAGAACATTTCATATTGGTATTAGCAATGATGAGGAAACTTGGATGGATGTCGGTACTGGTTTGGTGGTTGTCCAGGAGACAATATAGACCTACCTTAAAGGTTTTCTGGAGAGCAAAGTCTGTCATCTAATAAGGTTAATGTATCAATTGAATGTATGGTTCAGTGCTTCTTCAGTAAAATAAACAATTCATGTGACTATTTTTTTAATCAGCAGTCCTTTTCTCAGACCATTTTCAGTATTTCTTTTAACGGTTTAACAACAATTGTCTTGAATGGAAAGTAGCGGAAGATTTGTCATGGTTAGATATTTTCAGATCTTTCATTGTAATGGTAAAATTATCCTGTAATGATTTTTTTTCTTTCACCAGGTGCAATTTGTGTGCCAGAAGTTACCCTCTGCTGGATGTGTGTATATTGCCGGAGGCACCAAATTCTTCTACGAAAAATCTGAAGAGATATGCAAGTAAGAAGCCATTGCAAACTCTTGTTATTTGATGAGACTTTCTGTATCCCTCACCAACTGGATTGTTAATTTTAAGCATAAACGGAGGTGTGATATGAACGAAACTTTGTGTGGTAACCAATCCTACAGAAATATACTAGATTTGTTGCAATATGTAAAATGGAAAAGAAGAAAATATGTTCATAACAGCACAAAATCTCATAAATATAAATATGTAATATGTATGAGATGAAATGGGAAGGTTAGAGGATGGATTAGTGAGAAGGAGAGGCAGGGATTTTGCCTCTGAACTCTCATGACATTAATGCAAGTGATGCAAGAAATACTAAGAGATAGGTTGCAGAGCAGCTGGTAAATTTAGGACCTCATACAATTGCAACAGATTGTCTTAATATGGGAGAGATTTTAACCACAGCACCAATTCCAAGTTAATAGTTGGCATGGTTACTTACCTTTGATTAAAATATTTCAATACAGCTTCAAAAAGAAAATTTAAAAAGCAGTTTTTGTGATCGCAAAAAAATTGTTTGACTGCTGAAAAATTAAACACTGGACTAACACAATGTTGGGAAATGATGGAATAATAATCTTTAAAAATTACGTTCACAAACAAAGTGAGATCAATGACAAATCTTCTCGTGAAAAAATGATGTTACAGAGATCTGTGATTTTACCTTTTACAGGGCTATAGGTCATTCTCTAGCAGATTTGAGTAATGTAGCGGTAGTCACCGGGGGCTTCTTTGGAGTCGGTGAGACCATTTCCTACAGCTTCTATGAAACTCGGAAAAGCAAACGCCTGGAACCGAATGTGTGGCACATTTTACCAGTACGAGATGAACAGGTTGGTCAGACTTCACTCATGTTATCTGATCAGTCCATCAATAGAAGTGAAGATGTTGAATGTGAGAAAAACAAAGAGGGGAAAAACAAAAATTATCTTGCATGGTTTGATATAAAAAACATTTCTTTTACTTTACAATTTTCTAGGACCGCAGTGCCCAGACTCGTCAAAACTCTGACAAGACCTTTCCTCAGGTTCCGTTTGGACAGACCATCTACTGTGGAGAGTCGGTCAGACAGAGGGAGACGATCGTGTCAAGGGTCTTTGACATCTGCATCTTAGTGGAAGGTTACTACTGATACTTCTTGTCATTCAACACATGTAGCTTATGTTTACAATTACTAGTCCTTTCATCTTTTCCCTTTCAAATGGTTTTGTACAGAGATCTCTTACCCTGAGTGAAGTTTTTTCCAGTATTTCAGCAAAGTTAGAAACTTATTCTGGGTTATTTTGTTCATACTATGTATTCATTTCATACTCACCTGCTTACTTTCATACTTACCTTCGTTTCCACTCACAGACATATGTGTGTGTGGAGTTAGGGATGGAGGCACATAAAAATTGTATTCAAGTAAAGTAGGGCCAATATTATTCACTAAGTATTCTGGTATTTTATCAGTCCTTTCTCTTTACTGTTCCTCGTTCTTAGGTGGTCCTGGGGCTGCCCATGAGGCGGAGGAATTTACCTGGAGTGACCACACAGTAGTCCCTATAATGTGCACAGGGGGTGCAGCTGGGGGAAAGTTTAAAGTTCCAGAGAAAATATTTGAGGTAGGTATAGGATTCTCAAGAGATGGATAGTGAGTAGGGCTTGTAGTACATTTATACATTTGATTGCTCATTTCGAAAAAAGACATGAACAAATTTGGAGAAATGCAACTTTTTTAATGTAAGAAACACAAGCTGTTCAGTTCCAGTTTCTTGAACTAGAATATTATAGTTTATCTTGTCATGAGCCTCAGAAAGTAGATTTTTCAGCTAGTTTCGGTATATGACGTGCATCGTCATTGAAAACTGCTGGAAAATGGGCATGATTCAAGTTGTTCTGTGCTTTGGACTCGGATTATAATGACTGTAGACAATCCATCTTGGGACTGGATCAAGGTGGACTCGACTACAACCAGGCTACAACACTGCACTTTGATTAGCTGTATTTATTCTTCTGTGTAAGTCAAATGTTTTGAGTCTTAAGTTCCAGCATTGTGTATTTAAAATTAACATTCTGTAAATTCTCTTCAGGTTCCTCCTGGGGTGGACCCATCCGATTGGAACTGTCTCGGGGACAAGGAAACCTCCTCTCAGAAGATTGGTAAAGCAGTCAGAAACATCACCGCATCTCTACTCAAAGGCGCTGCTTCGCAAGTCACTTGCCAAACGTCATTCTACAAGAGGCCATCTATTGCCAGGACTCGTAGTTTGTCAACATCTTAAATGCTGACAAAAGTTAGAGACGACAAATGGTTGAATATTGTAATGTTTTAACCTCTAAATTGAAGTAACTGGTTAATGAAATGTGGCTGTTAGATCTTCAAAAGATAACAAACACACAATAGGTTGGAATGTAAGTAATCAAAATTTAAAATGTAATTAATCAAATCATTGAGGTATCTGGCAAACTCCTACAAGAAAGAAAGAAAGTAATGGTTCCAGGAATACTTTCCTTCTCCTTTCCTTAGTTACCATTGTCTACAGATTGTCAGTCTAACAATGATGGTGTAATAGTCGATAGCCATTACATTCAAACCTAAACATCACAATTAGTGCACAAATAATGATATTGGCATCTATTTGTTCCTTTCCCCTTGTAGGTCATTGGTCAGGTACTAAGGAGCAGATATTGTGTTCTTTCAATCTTTCAATCTTTTTTTTTTTCATTTGATTTTTTATCTTGCTGTCGTTTGCTCTGTGTAAACCCTTTCTTGATAATCTTCCTCATACCAAGGTATGGTAGGCGAGTGCAATGCGATGCTTTTAGAATTTCATGTATGTTATCATATGCTTGTCCATTTTGATGTGGCAAATGTACAGTAGACCGGTTACACTTCTGCTATTCATTGAATCACCATAATGGGTTAAATTTAGCCGAGCTGATACATTTACCTATGTCTGAGTATCTCCATGAGACATGCTTTTGAAATCATGTACAACTGTCAATTGTATTGAAATAATAGCCTTGAATCTTCCAATTGTATTCTCAGCTATAAGTTGGTTTTTCAGTCTTCTCAGCTGATAACCTCCTCTTACCTGTTTTATACCTCAAATGATATCTTGTCAAGTGTTTCTGTAGTTTGCCAAATTATTTTAGGTTTGTGTGTTTTCATCTCACTTTTATGTTATGGCTGCTTGCCTTTAATATTTACAGACTTCACTGCTGTAATAACAAGTGTTGCCAAAAGCATCGTTACAACTAAATTGCCACTTTTTGCCACAAAGAAAGACACATTAATGTTGTCAAGCATTTGTGTAGTCTGTCAAAACCTTTAAGTATGTGTTTTGTCATATTATATTATGCTGCTTGCTTTTAATATACCAAAATATCAAGTTAATTTGTCATTTGTAGAGGTGTTAAATAACTTCTAACTTTAATTCAGTGTTAAGCTTTCCATGTCACTTATATGTGGGAATTGGGTCAGTTCCCATCAGACATTGTGTGCTCATAACAATTGGCAGAGATTCAGTGTATTTAAAACAGCAAATGACAGCTTTTTATTATACATGGCAAAATGCTAGCCACTGATGAAATGATTTGCTTTCTTTAGAGGAACAACATGGCTGATAAGATGTCTTGATTATTATGATGATGGTGTTTCGGCTGGTAGCCAGGGTCTTTCGTTGACAGTTTGAAGGTATTTGTTTATTACACAATCAGACATCTAACTAAACTTGTTATCAGTAAGGCAGCATTTATGACTGTTTACAGATAAAAGTAGTGTCAAAATTAATTCCTTAATTTTTTTCTTTTTAAATTATTTTTTTATTACAGATTATAAATGAATCATGTTATCAGTTAAATGTGTGCCCACATTTTCCTTACATCTATTTTGCGGTATTTAGCACAATATTCCTTGCTCATTTCTTTCTTCCTTCCATTTTAACTGCAAAGATGAAACCGTTTTTGTTACCTTGAGTGTAAATCTATGCAAGTAAGACCTGTTTTCTGTTGCTTTTATTTTAAAATTTACTTTCCATTTTGTTATTTTTCTTTTTTCCTTTACAAGAGTCATATCTTGGGCTGTCACATAAGAACTTCAGTTCAGACAGTCACATTAGAACTGCCATGTTAGAAGAAACTCATTTAGAAGTAGTCATAGGACGGTTAATAAAGAACAAAATAAGGCAGTAACTTTAGTAGAAAGGTGTCTGGAATTGTAGGGATAGAATTATGTATAGTTTAGGTGCCATGTGTTAATTTTTTTTCATCTAATATATTACATTCTCAAATAATAATAGTATAAAGATGAGTGGGTTGGCGGAGCAGGTCTGTGTGAAGGAGCTATTTGAGTGTAGTCTTGCTCTAAAGAATTCCCTCTGCATTATTTAACTATTTGAAAATGGATGCAAAATAATTATGACCCGTAACGACATTCATCAGCAAAAATAGTGAATGAATATTGGTGAAGTGCTTAAAACAGTAATAATTTCCCCCCATACTCATAGGCCATGTTCGATTCGTCCAGTAATACAAATACCTCCAAAATAAAGTAAATGAGAAGAAACTCTCCTAATTTAATTAATAATTAAATTAGAAGAAAGTTCCTAGTGCTGCACAGTTGGTTTGCAAGTCATCTGTCTTTTTGTTCCAATCAGAAGAAACTGTCAGTCAGGCTTTGTACTCGAGAAATTTTGTATATATTGTTTACAATTGTGTATGATATAATAGTCAAATATAATAGTCAAATTTTCAATATTTGATATGATGTGCAGTATTAATAAATCGTCTGTGATTAGTGAATATTAATGTAAAAATTAGAGCTCTGTCCATCCCGTGCTGCATTAAAGAAAGACTTTGCTGCATTAAAAAGTATTTCTTAATCGTTAGAATCGTTAGAAATCGAACAAATCCATTTACGAAAAATAAAATTTAAATCAACTCGCTGAGTTGTACAAAATGCATTAAACTGAGAAGGATAAAAAAAAAACAGGAAAAGAAAACAAAAAACAAAAACAAACAATTTGTTTACAGATTTGGAATCATTTTCAGGCATTGAAAGGGACAAATTTGAACATAGCATTCTTTATGAAACAATTCAGAGAAAGTGAAAAAAATATTAATTAATGATTTACAAGCAGAGTACTTTCATGAAACATTGCCAGATCTTGAGAATGACCAACCATCTTCTCATGTTCATGCTATAATCCCACCTTGCCGCCATTTTGTCTGTATTTTACCGATGGGATTCTCTTCTACCACAGAGTATTTCATTTTTAAAACCATTTTGTTAGGGCGTTTTCCTTCCTATTTTTCTCAGGGCATTCACATTAGCTTACCAGAGTGGTTGCGCTTAACACGGATTACAAAGGCACATTTTTTGTTCACGTTTGTGGTTATCAGTGAGAATGTATAGTACTAACAAATTTCAACACTAAAGAGAATATTTGAAGTACTGGTAATTCAAGAAAATTTGTTTGTTAAATTTTAAGTGGTTCAGCTTAGAGTCCAAACGCTAGGATAGGTTATGTTAAAATGAACGTCGCCTGTCAATAACCAGTGGGTATTACGACGATAATATCCTGTAGTAGTCTTTAGTATCTTTCGTGCATCATGGGATTTTCAATTCCTGACATCGTTGAATGAATTATTTTCCAGCTAAGTCGCTGAGAACATCTGAGCATATATACATATATAGGAATGTAAACAATGGTGGCAAAGTTTGCTGTCGGTGTTTGTGCTAATTGCTTAGCAAAAATAGATTAATATATGCTAATCAGCTGATGATGATAGTGATGCTATATAGTAATTAATAATGAAGCCCATTGTCTATCTGTGGATTTAGTGACAGCAAGCAAGCTGTGCATAAATGTTAACGAGTTTGAAATCGAACATCCAGCTGTCTTTGTTTTCTCTTACATTGTCCCAGTGATATTAATACAAACTGATTTGTATTATCACTGAAAGCATTACGTTTTAAAAGAACTGCAGAAAATCATAAATAAATAGAATTATTGCCGGATGCCAGCAAACTATACATAAATGGAAAATTAATTTACATCCTGGATTTCAATATTTACAAGAAACTATTCGAAGGCAGTGAGGGTTGGACGGTAGTTACATCAAGGTGATAATTAATTGTCTACTTCAAGGTGATATTCGAGGCTTTTCCCCTACTATATGACATTAACGATACCCCTGCACTGTTGGTGTGGTTAGTGCTCTACTTGGACCAACGCTGGGAATGTTCTCATTCTCAGTCTCTCAACTTCTGCTCTCAAAACTGCAATCTCCTGGGCCTGGGCTTTAGCCAGGTCAACCAGCTTCCTTCTTTGGACAATATTCTGCATCCTCTTCTCTGCCCCGGTTTCATTCCTCATGGAGGCTAGAGGAAGAAAGTTATGATACCATGTTAACTTTGAAAAACTCTGACATCATCGACATGAATCACTTTATTTCCAGATCAAGCTCTTGGAAAAATGACATAGATGATAGTTTAGCCAGTTTCAAGAGGAACAAGAATTTGACAGTTTCATCTATTTCAACAATACAAGAAACACATCCAATATGAAATGCATATCACACATGTTCATTAACTGGGTGTAAAATCTCATTCCTCATAGAGGCTAGAACACAAAAGATACAAAATTATCAATACCTATGGAAGTCCTTACAATGCAATAACAACAAATTGGAAGTCAAGATATATACTAGTCCTTACTTACTTGTCCTCAACCAGTGATTAATTGTTAAATGACCAACCTTAATCATAATGAGTTAACCACAATTGATTGGACAATCTTAATGAATGGGACACTTTGACTGATCCACCATGATGATGACCCACCATGATAACGGCCCACCATGATAATGGCCCAACAATGGATCTCGATGAGTTTATCACAGTTGATTGGACAATCACTTTGACTCACCATGATGACCCACCATGATGATGGCCCACCATGTGATGACCCACCTTGATAATGACCCCACATGATGATGACCCACCATAACGGCCCACCATGACGGTGACCCACCATGACGGTGACCCACCATGATAATGACCCACCATAATGATAACCCAACAATGATCTCTATGAGTTAATCACAGTTGAATGGACAATCACCTTTACTCACCATGATAATAGCCCACCATGATGATGACCCACCATGATGATAACCCAACAATGATCTCGATGAGTTAATCACAGTTGATTGAAAAATCTCTTTGACTCACAATGATGACCCACTATGATAATGGCCCACTATGATGATGACCCACCATGATGATGACCCACCATGATGTTGACTCACCATGATAGTGACCCACCATTGATCTCAATGTGTGTCTACCATTAACCACACAACCCTTGGTCCGAGCGAGTGATTCACAATTAGTTATGACACACCATTGATCTCAGTGAGTGGTTCATTATTTGATCTCAAACAGTATTTGAACACACTTGATTACATCATGGAGTATGTTGAGGACCTCCAACCTCCACTGGTTGTTGACCTCTCTTGGTTACTTACCATTCACTTCATTGATGTGCTTCCTCTCAGCTACACATACATTCATCTCCTCTAGTTCTCTATCCAGCTGGGCATTCTCCAACTGCTTGCTTCTGATGCTCTGTCTCATCTTGTTGTATATCTTCTTACGGTCCTCGATGTGTCTGCTGTGATGCTAAAATCATAACATACCAAACCTTTTTGTTGTAGATGTATTACGAAGAGACTGATGGATAGGGTTATCTCTACAATATCATTCACTACTAAAATTCAATAAAGAAGGACTAATTTGTTACCTTACTGAACTTCCTTTATAAAACGAATAACAAACAAACTTTGTCATAACTGACTCAAAATGCGTGTCCATCGAGAAGCAGATAACACACTGCCGACATATAGGCAAGTCTGTAAAAGTTTCTTTTTTGTTACGATGTGACAATGGCAATGACAATGACAAGAAGTTTATTTCTAGCACATACAACATATTTACAATATTTACAATAAATGAACTTGTAAAAAAGTTCAACAGGAAAAAAGGAGATGTACCAGTAAGGGAGGAAAAAGAAGTAGAAAACCTATAATAAATGAAATGAAATATAATAAATCAAATGTAAATGAAATGTCAGCCAAACTGTAACAGTTTAAACAGTCTACTCCCTATTACTTTAAGTTTAGCTGCACAACCTGTCCTTATTTCTAATACACTGATTATTATCACAGCAAAGCTGGGATAGGACCTACCATTCTCTGATTCTCCAGTGTCTGTTCTAAAGTCTGCATCTCCTGAGCTCTCCTGGATTCTTGGTCTTCATCATGAAGATACTAGAAGGAAAAAAATAAATAAATAAATAAACAGCTTGAATGAAAGCAACAATTCTGATCAAGTAATCCAGGTCATGTATGGTGGTTACAATCTCTTCTTCAAAATAAGATTGTGAAATTATCGGATGATATGTCAAAGTTCTTCTTCTTTCAAGTCTCTGTAATCTGCTTCATGTAAACATGACCATGAAAATGGTGAGGACAAAAACAGAAGCAAACGTTCTTTCTCCAAGGATACTACACAACTATTTCATTCCAGCGATTAGAAATGTCATTAAATATGTTATTAGTAAAGTACAATTTTTATGGGGAAAAAAAATGTATAAAAACTTTTACAAAGTCAAATAGTAACATTGGTTAAAAGTAATTTTCATGTAAACTTATTCTGATCTTGTGAAATCATCAGGTGAATTCAAGCTGGATAATAATAAATCTCAATATCTATGCCAAAAGTGCCAAATATTTCTACTCTTCAAAGTTATGTAACACTTGAACATATGGTGTAATTTCTTCAGATAATTAAATAATTATACATATTAGGTTTAACATTGGGAATAATTGTAGGGCTTCAAATTAAATTAATAACCCATTTTACCAGTTGTAAATCTCTGGAAACTTTCAACATCTGTATCTCTTTGAGCTTATTCAATAAATCTTCAATCTCCATGATCATCTTCTTGTATTCCCTGTTGAATAAGACAAAAAATCATTTCTCAGTCGGATTTCTGGTCATGGTTTGCATATCAGATACAAAAGAAAGTAGGAAAAAATCAGTAGGAAAGCAATTAGACAAACATCTAGTAATTAAACCAGCCAGCTCATGTTCATATCAACTCTGTTGATTTATGGAACACCTGGTAAAAACCAAGGTAAGTGTGCATATTCTGGTGAACGTGGAAATTTAAAATGCTAAGAAAAAATCCTTCACTAATTCACAGCTTTCCAAGTGACCATCATCTTGCGAGTCTGACTTGGACCTTAAAACTCAAACCTTGCTGATTACATACATGTTGGACCAACTACTTAACTTATGTGACACTCATTAGATTATTTAAATTGTTCAACTAACATATGAAATTACTGTTCAACTAACAATTAATGTTCAACTAACAACTAACAATTAATGTTCAACTAACAATAATGAAATTACTAGTCCAATAATCTGCAACCTTAGTTTTGAGTAGGTAATTTACACTCCAAAGTCAAAATTCAGGGGATTGGAAGGCTTGTTTGGTAAGGGGGGGGGACCCTTCTACAAGATGCATTCCACAAATGTGATCAGTGTCTTCCTAGAAACATCTTGTGCCCTGTCCAATGCAAACATAAATTTAAAGACATAGTATTTATTTGCTTTTGATTTCTATTTCAAATATATGGAAAAACAGGAGCTGGTGGTTGTAAGAGATTAGAAATTAAATAAAAATTGCAAAATATTTTACTCACCATTCCAAGCTGTGGATTCCTTTGCGGAAATCCTTACTGCGAATCATTTTGGATAGCTTTTGATCACCAAGTTGCTGGGGAATAAATAACAGATGACCAAAGTAATTATTTTATAGTAGTACTGACTCAACAAAGTAAGTTATTTAAATGTTAAAGAGTCCTTACAGCACTAACAATACCATCTTGTTAATTGAATGTCTGATAGTACAAGAAACACCACTTAAGTCATTTCAAATGGAAGAAAGACCTTACAGCTCTAACAATAGCATATTGTTCATGGTTTGTCTGATAGTACAAGAAACTCCACTTAAGTCATTTCAAATGGAAGGAAGACCTTACAGCTCTAACAATAGCATATTGTTCATGGTTTGTCTGATAGTACAAGAAAGCTCCCTGTTTATCGTCTCTTACCCTAATGCTTGCATTCAAGTCCTCGATGACACTTCTATGTAAGAGCACGCAGTCATCAAACATCTGAATGAAGTCATCACTCTCGACCTCCACCTGACCTTGCTTTAGGACCAACTGAATCTCCAAGTTACATGTAAACCTCATTCTGTCCTCACGTAATCTATATTTAAACAAATAAAACAAGCAATTATAAGAATTACATTGACAGTGATCATTATTCATACACAACCTCATCAAAACTAAAACTATTTATGTTTGTGTCTGCTTGTTGAACCAACCCACAATAACCCATAGGTAACTATGACCAATCCCCAACACAGTAGGTAACAGTAACAACCAAAACGTCAGTAGGTTTCATATGGAATGAATGTCATTAGGTGCTCAATGCTTTTCTGTATTTTAAACCATCTTTTTACACTGCAAACTTTCTCTTTAGTTAGACTGTATTGCATTTGTATTGAAGGGAGGGATATATTTAATGAAAGATATCAGATAATAAACTGAACCTTGCTAATCTAGAACATTTTGTATCATTCATACATTGTATTATCATGACTAAAAAGTGTGACAACATCAGCTATTGAAGTAAGAATATTATAGCAATAATAATGGAGAACCACTACTATCTCTTCCAATATGTAGCTTAGAGGTTTGGAAAGTCATATATGATAAGAGCTAATATGCTGGCTGGTCAGTATTCAGCAAATCACAAACCTGTTGAGCGCTGACAGAATCTCATCCATTTTATTCTTCACTGCTGTGTCTTCTTCCTGCCTGTGTTGCAGAAAGGCATTCATGTCAGCCAATGTTAAGGCCTGTGCTTTCACCTGGCAGCAGCAAAATATGAAAAGGGGCAAAATGTTACAATTATTATATAAAATGCTTGACTCAGGCTTCAATTATTCACCTAAATTTGTATCCTGTTTCTCTTACAGGTTCCTCTTGACTAATAGGGGGTTACTGTTTCTCATTAATGGATAACATTTCACCTCTTATTAGAGAGTATAATCTCTCCAAGGGATAACATGTATCCTCTTCTTAGGGGATACTTTCTCTAAGGGAAAATATTATATGCCTTAATAGGGGATATTCTCTAAAGGATACCATATTCCATTTGTTTGGGAATACTCTTTCTCAAAAGAGTTTACCATTTTAGCTCTTTGGAGATAATATTCTTACTACAGGAGATCACATTTACTCTCTTGTTAAGATGAATAATCTCTAATGGATGCTTATTTTACCTCTTGTTCACTAATTAGTTTCTCTCTACGTATTTTGCAGGTATGTTTCCAGGTGGGGAGTTCAATGCCCTCTGGCATGTGAGAATCTGCGTCCAACTCTTCAAGAGCTTTTAACAGCAATTCTGTCGTGCTTGGTTGTCTAGCTGATAGAGGGCGCTCTCCATAAGGATTGCCAGTCTTTGCCGGTGGTGGGCCATCTGAGATAGAAGCTCTTAGTTCCTTCCTTGGTCCTCTGAGCAGAAAAGCAAGAAAATATATACAAATATACAAATGTCTTTTACATATTTAACATCTCATAATACATATTTTACTTCACTGAATAGCCCCGTTAACAATATCAACAAAAAAATTATTCATCTATCTCCATATGGCTTGACATTTTCATAGGTTCAATCTATGAGGTAAAACCCACACTTTTGAAATAGCTACAACTCTCTTCTAGTTTATCAGTATTCCCACAAACATGATGAAACACCAAACTGGTTAGCAACAATCAAACCCTTGTAAACTTCCTTTTACAGCCACTATGAGAGCATCTTTACACAATGGGTGATAATTTAATCTTTAAATTGACTTTATATACTTGGAACATATTGAAGAGTTTAAGCCTTTAGCAATCTACTTTCAGAAACTTTCAAACACCTTTCAGCAGCTTACATATTCTTGGAGGCCATACAGATTATCTTTAAGAGCATAAAGTTTGTTTATTGTTTCTTATACTTAGCTTATACAATTTGCATGTTCAATACCTAATTGGAGAAGAAGAAGGAGTGTTCATTACCGTGGTCTTCTCCTGAATAGTTTATATAACTGATCTACCAGGATAGGATGGATATCGGGAAACTCTTTCTTGAAACTCTTGTCCAGTATTTTATCCTCCGCTATCTTGATGTCGTAGGTATCTCGGAACCCGTCCACAATCTTCTTGGCATTCACGACAGCGTGAGAGCTGTTTACCTAGAAGGGTCAATATTTCATGAGGAGAGGTTTCATTACTGAAGCAGATAAGCATACAAAAGCAGATCTATATGTTGTTCAACTGTTGTTCAACTGTGTCCTCAAAGGGACTCTTTCTTTGAGGGGTGGGAGTGGGGGTAAGGGTAGGCTGAACTCAATAGTTGAAAATAGTTTGATGCAAATTTTATGCATTACATGTTGAAACAAACGTATGGATATACTATAATCATTCATCTAAAGTAGACAACAAAAAAAGTCCTTTCTGAAAATTTTACAATTGATTTGATGAAGTCTGCCAAGTCAGCAAGTCAGTAAATGTTTCAAACAATAGTGGTTTTCTTGCCTCTAATCCTACCACAGACTACCCACTAAGCTCCTTTATTGGAGTCACTGCAGGGTTTCCTAGCTAAACTGCATGAGCTTCACACGACCATATCTTGGGTTAGGAATTGGTCATTGATATGTCAGATCACATTACAGTATGGAGTATTTCTGTCTTCGATTGAGAGTCACATTGTCTACCACTGGCAACTCTTGAGAGAAAAATCCTCTGTTATTAAGACTCCATTCTGCAATCAGAAGAATTGTTTTGTCTTCACTTCAGAACAATTAGGTTAAGAGAGATATAAGGAGTCCCTCACCTTTAATGATCTCTGCATCTCCAGTTGTCTTGTCAGTTCTTCCTCTCTACAGTTCAACTCTTCTTCAATCAGCAGTGATCGCTTCAGACGTAATGCTTTGAGCTCCTCCTGCAATATGTTTGAGGGAGGGAGGGGGATATTTGATAGATAAATTGCAAGCATATAATAATAATAAGAAGAATGTGTACACTTGGTATTGCGCCGGTATCCGTCCGAAGACGCTCATGGCGCAGTGCCTATAACCAACCGTCTATTATCATTCCATAACCGTTCTCAAGTCACTGTGGACTAAACACGATGAGCTGCCACAAAGGGCGCTAAATCGTATTTACAAACCAGACACATATTCTCCCACTCCATATTTATATGCTGAGCACCAAGCAAGATGGCAGTAGGTCCCATTTTTAAAGTCTTTGGTATGACTCGGCCCGGAGATGAACCCCGAACCTTCTGGCTGATAAGCGGATGCTCTAACCCCTAGGCTAACCAGTCGGTTATATATATGGAGTCTTGGATTGTCTGCTCTTAATACTATCTGACTGATGAACTTAAAACCAAGCCCATAGACAACATAAGTTTGTTTTTTTCAATGCATATAAACTTGACTACTTAAAGAAACCCCAAACTTGTTTGGTTTTTAGATTGTGAGTTCACATTGACTGACAATTCTACATTTCTAAATTTAGCCAACCACAGACAAGAATCACACCTGCTGTGTTTCCAGAGACTGTGAGAAAAAATTAAGATCATCGTACCATATTACATAATACACACTAGGTATCATCCTATTGCCTAGCATTGATGCTCCTGCACTTGTCTCTGTGGTAACTTGCCTGCAGATTTACAAGTTTAATAGTATAATAGTCTCATTGAAAAATATGTAAGAGAAAAACTACAGGATAAAGTTTACTGGGATGTAGTATAAATAACAATTTGCTAGAAAATTTCAAGGACTTCTCTGCAACACCACCCCCTCCCCCCCCCCCCACTCCTCACCCAATAAGGTG
>JAAAKB020133912.1:0-12573 GCA_010014835.2 Apostichopus leukothele | reverse complement strand
TATATTAATGGTAAAGAAAACATATCATACCATTCATAAGGAATTAAATTGTATTTATATTGTGTTTACATCTTCCTATAATTTAATGTTTTTTAAGATTGATAAGTTCTCGCCATTCTCTCCCCCACCCCAGCCCGCCCCCCCCCCAAATAGTAAGGAAGTTTTAAAGTTTAAAGGAGACAGCTTATAATTCTTTAAGTATAAACAAAATCACCCGAACAGAAATTAAAATGAAGAGAAAACAACAGATTTTGTTAGCTAAAATTCGTACAAATTTGGCATAAATTCGAACTGGTGGTAAATTATTTAATGTAATGTGTAGAACATAAATTTGTGACATTGGTTTTTATTATTATTAACAATATGATCGTAATTCTGGTCCAATTTGGAAAATAATTAAGTTAGATATGGGAGATAAATCAGTACAATCAGGTTCCATTATTCTTGCTACCAATTGGAGAAATAACATTTAGGACAGTTAGAAAAATATTCTTTTTTCATTCATGTAAAATATACCCGAAAATGTTAAACATCCGTGCTAGTCTTTAGATAAGCTTAGCGTTGTCTTGAATAGTGAAATAAAATATGGGTATAATTTCAGGAAAGTTTTGTTACTTACAATAATTTGATGGACAGTTTGAAATTTCAGGAGAAACACAGTTTCGGGAGACGTTGGGGATACCTTTGGGAGATAGGATGTGAACTTGGTTATTACATTTATAGCTCCATGGTTATTATAAGGAAAGCAAAGCTAACCTCTTGAAATAAAATTGAGGGGAATCGAAATTTCGTCCAAATTTCTGGTTGCATATAGTTTGGAGATAACTACAAAATGAATACAGTTTGAAGTTAGAGAATTTTTTTACAAACTTTAGGTTATCAGCATTGAATGATAAACTGTAGTTTGATTGTAGTAACATTGTTGTTTAAATAAACTTAAATGTTAATTACTAAAAGAAAATCCATGGTTATAGATTAAAGAGGCAAACATGAATGAAATAATTTCATTTGCATTTTATTTTGTAGAATGCAAATGTGTACTACTTCTTAAATTGTTTCAATCATTTATGTCATTAATCTGTTTTTTAAGATAATTTACCAGATTTCTTACCGTGTAATGTTGCAATACTGTAATGACATTAATACACGAAAGATATTTTCAATGATTTTATCAAACTAGGCAGTTTTAAACTAGACGACTGCACAGTTTATAAACACATTTTTGTGCATTTTTATTTTTAAGTATAGTTTGGACAGACAATTTTTCTTTTTGCCAAATTAATGAAGGGAATACCAGCACTACTTTCAAATAACGTACACAGATATCCTTTTTGAATAATTGTTTTTTGCTGGCATTAAAATATGGAATTGCCTGTGTTTGACATATTATAATATCATAAATATGAAAACAGAGTTTTCCTCAAACCAGTTTTAACTATTAATGTCATCTCACAATGAACATTAAAACACAGGGCTGAAAAGAACAATTAGATTCAAAGTATTGAAATGATTTACAAATTTGTTTTGGGTGTTTTGATGTTAAAATCATTTATTTGTATCTATTCTTTAAAATTGAATTTATTTTCTTTGATTGTCTACATTCGAATTCGTTAAGAACATAAAAATACGAGAACAAATAATACTTGCAAAATAATGTTTCAGAGACTTATAAAGAAAAAGTGAGATGGCTTCTTCAAGTTTGTTACCCGAAAACGGAAGAAACATTTTGGCCTATTTGGCTTATTCACAGCAACAGAAATGAAACATGGTTCTTTTTTAGGAAACAAAGTAGTCTTTCGTTTCTTTCAGGAGGAAGAGAATAAAAAAATAACATCACACGTGCTTGCCTTAGCTGCAACAGACTGTAAAACAAATTAATGCTATCTATTACGGTTGGGCTAAGTTGGTTCAAACAACCGATAAAAAATTAAGATATTTTCTGTCTGGACGGAGATATTAATAACGCTAATAAAATTCTTTTCAATCAAGAAATGTTTTCATCAAAATTAAGCGATGCATGATGGTTTACGATGCGGGTGATATGTTTTAAGACTCCAAAGGGGTTATTTTATGGCCAATTTGTTTAATAGTTTCTGATATCATTATTCAAGGGAAAAGATATGCCTCACGTTAAGTATATTATTTACTTTTATAACAATTTTATTTTGCCTGTAGAATAGAACATGTTGTACATGTCTCTGATAAACATAGATAAGCGAAACTGATTGGAAACAAATCATTAAAAAGCCTTGTAACGCTATCTTTCATTTTGTCTTTAAAATTGAATTTTTACACTTTTTTAACAAATGTGCACTCTTCAGCACTATTCCGTATTTTTTCTAACAGTTTTGTTTTTACATGAATGGATTTGTGCGTTCATTAGCCAATTAAGCATAGCTTTTCACAACAACTAATACTGTGAGGTTTTTTCTTTTCAAATTGTCATCAGGCTAATGAAAACAAATCTTACAGCTATCTTCTTACCTCTTGATCTTGTACTTTTCTTAGCTTTCTGGTTTCCATTATTATTCTGCTCCGACTGGGCGGTGTGATCCTGTCCGTTTTGAGCGAGTGTTCCCGTTGCTGCAGTTTGTACTGTCTCGCTTGATTGCAGTTGAGAAGACATTTTTTTGTCCGTGTATTTCGAGCCCCAAAAACAAGGAAAGTCACACTTGGTTGCCTATAGGAATACTACTACCTGTACCACTTAAGCGAAAAAATTCCTAATTTTTACAGTTTGTTGTTCGCGTCCAAGCAAGAACGAAGATTATTTAAAACATTTGTATAGTAAAAAGAGTATTTTTCCTCGCCAGTTGTAATCCTTTTCTGATTTGCAAAAATTCACCTGCTTACTTTAAGCTTAAAAAGAATCAGCGACCACCTTTTTTTCAAAAATACAAGGTTTTTCTTTCTCAAGAGTTGACGTTGTAAACATTAGCAGCAGATAGGTAAAATACACACTGCTGTACGAGATCTGGCGTAGCATGTATGTATATATATATATATATATAGCCTCAGGGATATGTGTTAAGTCGAAGTGGATTTATATAATACGGTGACAAGTGCACTTTTGCTAGCAGAAATAATATCAGCCAAAAGACGAGTACGACAAACTACCTTACTCAACCCTGGGGCGAACACAACTTTTTCACTTGTTCTTTTTTTTCTTCTTCTTCTTGTAAATGTGTGTGTTTGAACTAAAAAAAACCGCTCTTAGCCTTTACGAAATATTTGTCACATTCTTGCTCTGTAACTCCAATATGAAAACAGACAAATAATACTAACTGCAAGTTTTGGTAGTGTGCTTGCTTTGGTGGTTTTACTACACGCACTGGTGAGTGTTAGCCACACACACTGTTCTTTATTCATGCATCGCTACCCTTGACCCCGTCGTACATAACGCGATCAATAAAAGGGGATGTGTGTGAGAAAAAAACCTATCGACCAATCGGATTGGCAGATATCAGAAGCGAATCCAGCGGTGACAGTACTTTTTTCTCTCTCTCTCTCTCTCTCTCTATATAACTCATTAGCATAATTGCGTTTATTATTCATGACCATGTATTTGCATATGATTGTATAGCACGTGTATTTTTGACTGGCTTCAGTTAGGGACGAAACTCGTGTGTGTATAATGTGAGTTAAAAACACTTAAGTTTTTTTAGTGGACAGAAGTGTTTTTATTTGACGTTATTAGTCTTTTTTTAACAAATTGGAGAAGAAGTAAAAACAAAAGAAAAAGATTCTCTGTTCATATTTGAGATTCTATAATTGCTGCATAGACTGTAAATATTGGTTAGAGAATAGTTAAGCCAGAATAATGCTCTAAACTATTGCGTAATTGCTTGTTTTTGATATGTCGCAGTTTCTATGGTTATTATATGCATATATACCAATTGGTTTGAATTTTATTAAAAATTATATTGAAATAATGGTAACACATTTTCAAGTCACTCGACGAATTTGATCGCTTCTCCAAAAACTTAAGGTATTTTTAGTATTAATATCACCATCTACCTATTAGGTTAACGAAAGAGAAACTGTAAACAATTAACAGATAATTAAAATTGGGACATAGCCTAAACAAGAAATACATAATTCAATTGTGAACTGCATGCTACAAGTAAAAAATAAATATGTATATTTTTCCCACATTGGGATCTAGCGTGAAAAGTTCATGACATTTATAACTACTTATATATTCAGTGAATGGTGGAATTATTAACACTGAACTATATGTTTCGTAGGAATACCTCTCAAGTAAATAAACAAAATATGATTGATTTACATCATATAGAAATAAAGAAGCCTTAGAGATAAGAAAGAAACAGTCTTATCGGTTCAGTTCGAACACTCTAATTAGAAATGGGAAATGAAGAAACAAAAGAATTTCCACATTCTTTCTGTCCATCATGGCACAGTCATTGTGTTTTTATTTTAATTTTCATATTTACCGTCCAACATGAAATTCGTATTGCTCTAATAGCGCGCTCCGTGTTTCGTTGTTCTTCTTAAAATTAATTAAGTACCTCAATTAGACAAAGAAGTAAATCATTGTTACATAACCAATATCGATAATTCTTTTGATTGTTTTAATTGTTTTGGGAAAAGACAAACAGTCATTCAAATAAGTGTAATGTTAAGGAGACTTGGGAAATAAAATAATGCTTGTAAAATGTTTTTATAATAATAATAAGAGCGCAACTAAATTAATGTTCTGTTAAAAAATAAAGACAAAATTAACTAATTTAAAAAAAAATTTTGTATTAACAATATGCTAATATTTTAATAGTCCCACAGGTAAAAGTAATGTCTTTTTCTCTCTGATTTCAGACCATAAAATGATAGCAAAACAAATTCGCATTTACAAAAACAAAATTGTTTTTACTGTCTTCATTTCAGAAACGAAATTAATTTAAGGTGATTCGCTGCTTTTTATAAAAATATTCAATATCCCGGGTAGAGAGATATATGCAAATACAGATGCAAATTAACTTTTTTGTTACTCATGGTTCACTTCAGGAATCTGTCTGGTATAGCAGTATGGTATTATTGAAGGTCATTTCACAAGGTCATAACACAGATATTTCATACCGGTAAAAGTATAATTACATGCCCACCAACTATTTCCTTCCTTTGTACTACATGCCACTCCGAAATGTTGACAGCTTGTTTTAGAGATCTAGGCCTATCCTTTTTTTATATTACAGTAGCAACAACGGCAGCGTGTACAAACAGGGGGTCTATAGGTATAGGCCTACAGGTGTAAACGTTTGTAAGTATGACGAGGTCACATTAACACACGTCTTCGTGTGTGACAGCATACAACGCATGCGCAGATGGCATCCAATAGGCTATGAAATATTTAATGAGAAAGTGGGGCGATCTGTTAAGCTTTTTACAAACTTAAATCGATGGTAATTACATGATCGGTGGAACAAAACCTTGGAAAGGTAGAAAACGGGGAAAAAAACTGTGATTCTAAAACAAACTGAAGTGGAAAATTGACAGAAAAAAATGAAACTTTCTTAAGATATTTATTGAAAATGGAAGAAAAAGACAGGGTAAACAATTATTGTAAAGTTTGACGAAATTAGAGCATGCGCAGTTATGCAGCTTTTGACAGCTTTTGAACAAACAATATATGAAGACTATAAAAGTTACCTCACCGGGGCCTACTTCATACTTGCTTTTATTGTTTATTTGTTTGTATTCTGTAATTCTTTGTATTATTTGTGTCTTTCGTGTATTATATTTGCTGGATCAGTTACTGCATGTTATTTCTTACAAATTCACGTAAGCACATCTTTTTGCCACAAAATGACGAAGTCAGCTTAAAATTACGAAGAAAAACATTACGAATGGGTTTGTAACATAATAGACTTGATTAAAAACCAAAACGACAAATAAATGAAAATATACTCGTTCATCCCTAATATTATATGCAAATCAGGCTATAATTATGCACACATGTTTATACAATCGATGTTTAAAACCCAAGACTTATTACATATTGAAATGTTTTATTTTGATACGTCAAACTATCAATAAGCAATAACGTTCGCTAGCATGCCCTTTTGTGAACGAACACTTAAACATAAATAAAAAATACAGAAAAAATTCTTTCTTCAATTTTGTGAGCTAAAAACAACCCTCTTCGTCCTTGAAGTATAAGCTGTTTATAATATACTATTGAAAGCAAACAGTCAACATAATACGATTCAGAAACACGTTTCATGTGAAGTTCATATGAAATTCATATGATAACCTATGTTATTATTTTGGCAGATGAAATAATATCATATTTCTTTTATCTTTATAGACATTATCAATCTTCCTTACCGTTTTGAATATTAGTATTTCTTATAATCTTATTCATAAATTAATTTTAATCGAGTGACGTTTCATGTGCTACGCGGTGTTTATTCATATCTAATTACCCATTTTTATAATATAGACAACGAAATTCAAGTTAGATGAACAAAAAGTATGTTTTTATCAACACGTTATATATTTTGGTTTGAAACATTGTAAAACAATAGAAACAAAAAACTTCCTAGATTTCGTCTATCCGCCCCCTCATCACTCTAAAAATGTTTTTAATATCTTTTAATCTTTAATCTGCTTCCTGTTTTCTTGAAATAAAAGAAAATTTAATATGGGGACAAAATGAATTTATTTTCTCACTCTTCTCCTTGTGAAAGAGAATTAAACTGACAAGTTATTTCCATTTTGTTTAACCATCAGATAATTAGCACTTTCGGTTTAAACCAAAATGAAAGTTTCATATGAAAAACGAATATCCTTTTTTTTTTTTAAATATTCCCATATTTTTTATTAGTATTCATTTGCTTGTTTTTCTCTTTCATTTGTGTGTGTATGCATGTGCTTGTACCATTAAGAAGCATTTTTCCTAAACTTTACCCTTCTTGCTAATTCTTACACTTTATCGCTGTCTTTCAATGTCTACACAAAAATGATAAATTTTGGTTATGAAAGAATATCAAATGTCGCATAGGAAGACAATGCAAAATACTATGATATTCAACCGTGATTTTTATAGGACTATATAAAACATAAGATTATACGTTAATTAAATAAAACTGCCTTATTCACAACGAACACTAAGTTTAACTGTAAATTTGTTATTCAATAACTGAAGAGAGAGAATGATTAAAACAAAGAGAATGCCATTCAAAAGAATAAACACCTCGAATATATTCTTGTCGATCTCTTTTGTGATAGAAAACATCACAAACCAAAAAAATTATCACTCTTTTTTTTTTATATGATTGACGCAACATCGACGGCTTCGTAACTGTCATATACGAAACATCTTCCACTATAAAAGCCGAGATGCTGGAACAGGTGAGAGCAAGGCCTTGAGTCAGCCGCTTAGACTATCACACATACCCACACAACAAAAAAATAGTGCAAAAACCCTGGAAAAAAAGACCAAGCAAAAGTGCTTCTATTTATCTCCCTTCATAATCTACACTGCATCTTCCTTTTCATTCTATAAGCGGGCTTAATCAAATCTCGCCCAACACTTCCGCGAAGACATTTTTTCCTTACTACTTAAAGGCGCCGCACACCCTTCTTTCAAACGGTCGATCTTAATCCGATTTTCCCCCCGCAGAAGG
Organism: Apostichopus leukothele; assembly: GCA_010014835.2. Lineage (NCBI taxonomy): Eukaryota > Metazoa > Echinodermata > Holothuroidea > Aspidochirotida > Stichopodidae > Apostichopus > Apostichopus leukothele. Next base: position 4,930 of record JAAAKB020133912.1, on the reverse strand, counting down.
TAAAATTACGGTCAGCATTTCTCTCTCTACCTTTTTTTTTTTTTCGCTTATTCCTTTTTTTTTTCTTTCTCTCTCTCTCTCTCTCTATATATATATATATATCTCATTCTTTCTGTTTTTTATCGTTAGCCAGCCTTTCCCTTACAGTATAAGTATACTAACAGCTACTCGGTCGACAAAAAGCGATGTTGTAGTATATATTGTGATTATCCGTCACGCACTTTTTCTTCAATTTTATCTCTCAGTTTATTTTCGGAGGCTTTTATTTTATTTTTCATTTTACACAACTTTCATAATTGTTTTATCGGTAGCTCAGCCGTAGAAATTGAGGGCGCTATTGAATAATTCTTTCTTATGGCATGCATGCGCATTGTTTACAATTAACACCATTCAAAAGCGTTAATATTGGCGTAGGCTATTATATACGCATGTGATTTATATGTATATGTTATGAAGGTAGCTGAAACCAGGGATTACATCTTTAAAACTATTTAGTTTGACCTATGGAATGTTAATCACAGCAATCACACTTGAAGCAAAATGAGCAAAACAGATATTTATCTTTATTTTTTTACTTTACATGGTTGCCCCAGAATATGTCGTGCAGTTTCTGATTACTATCCAAACTAATGACAAGTATATGGTTGTTCTTTCACATAAATGTCAACTGTTAGGCTAATATTATTAATTTATTGTATATAAAACATGGTTCTTACATCAATAACATTACCGTTATTTGTTCTTACTTTTAAGACGGTCTCGATGGTGGCCGGAGTGAGGGGGTAAGGCGTCCGGGGTAGGTAGTGGTAAGGCGGCAGGGGGGGGGGGTAAGGCGGCCGGGGAAGGGGCTTATACTCTACATATTATTTAGTATTTGTTTCTTTAGCGTTTATGTTTCAACCTACATTCCCATTGGGCAAAATTATTGATTTATTATATTTTTAATCTTTTTATTTATTTATTATTTATTTATTAATTATATTATTATACAAGCCTTGCTCACAAAGTAAAGCAGAAATGACCAAGAAAAGTGTTTGACCAGGATATAATACGCAATATTCTGAAAGCACTGAGCTTTTTTAGCCAGGTGTTAAGGTCACGTCTCATTCGTTTCGACAGTCAGATTACAGTGAAATATAACAATTTCATATTCATCGTATAATCTTATCTGAAAGTGAAACACAAACATATTATAACTGTCACATGACTAATCACATTTCAAAAATATATTTGATTAGAATGCCTGAAATGTTATTTTACAAAACATTTAAGACCACATTATTTTATTGATTGCATCAGAAAACAAACAGATTCCTTCTGCCACATTTGAAATGCTCATATTTAAGTGTAACGCCGCACAGTTTACAAGGTTTTCACACTGTACCATCTCATGCATGAACTCATGTGAACTTTAAAAGTATGTAACTTTACAATTTTAATTAAAATAAAAAGTGGATCAGGTATAAGTATTTAAAGCATGACAAAATGTCATTTATAATTTCATTTTATATTTAGTTTTTTTTCTCGATAAAAAGTGTTTTGCTATTGAATATTATAAGGCCCACACCAATGTACGTCAATAGTTCGACTAACTTTCATATCAATAATAAAATATATCGAAATCTTCCAAATTGCATTTTCTTTACTGTGTATTCACTCTGACGACCAAAAAAGGCATTTGTTTTTCTGCTGTAAAATATCTACTTGTTTTTTGCATAATTTATTGAAATTATTTTTCTTTCTTTTTTTTCTTTCTGAAGAAAATAATTGTAGTTATCTGGTAATAAGGAATCGCTGATTATGAAGGGGGAATACAATACAACACTTAATTTTATATGCAAATTAGGCTAGGCTACACACAAATGGATAAAACAGTAAGGTAGGCTACATATAGCTTGTTCCTGGATGTTTATTTGTTTTGGTTTTCGAAGGTAACATATTTTTCTCAATATTGAATATACCTGTCACTTTGTTCTATGTGCCATGTTATAGTAACGCCATTAGGTGAACACTTTACTTTCCCTTTCTCTCCTTTTTTTCATGGCGAAAAATAAACCAAACAACTATCGAAAACGATGAGAGTACATTGGGTATGTTAACAACGCCTCCAACATTTTAGAATTTCCGATTAGATCACCTGTCAAAAGCAACACAAACAACCAAACAAACAACAAAGGAACAAACAACAAAGGAACAAACAACAAAGGAACGAAGTAGGAAAAGAACAGAGGAACACTGACAAAATTCAAACAGTATTAGGGTGGGGTGGGGGGGGGGGGGGGGGATGATGTCATTTTTAGACTTGAACAAGTCATCATAAAGTCAAAGCCTCTCTCTCCACCTCTCTCCCTCTCTATCTCTCACTCTTTCAAATGATAACAATGGCATTGTTCTCAACACATTGAGGCAGTTTTACACCACGAGTTATACTATTAAGTTCTACTTCTCCTTGAATAAATGATTTCTGGTATCATGTAGTCAAGGGTTTTCTTTTGCATTCTATAGTAAACTGTTGTGTAAATCGGTTTTACTGGTTCTTGTCAGAATTTCTTTTCCTTTTCCATTATCCCCATTTTTACTTTCACTTTTTACTTTAAAAGATTCGTATGTACATGTTGGCCCTAAAGGTGTACTATTCCACTACGATTTTCATATCGAAGACAAAATTAATTTGCAAAATTTAAGCTTATTAAGATTATTTTTGTAGGCAGCCAGAAGGCGTTCAGCTTTTGACAAGCCACAGTAGGGGGTTTCCCATATCTTGCATTTATACCTCGCACCGAGACCGGGAGATTCCGAGACGATTTGAGATCCCCGAAGCCGTCTTTCAGACTGCTTAGTGAGCGGAAAACCCCAGTATAACCTAAGATTTCTTTATTAGATCAGGGACACGTTAAAAAGTCCAGCTCTCTATTCCACGCCTCTAACAATTATATTATTATCTTTTATTGAATGGGGAGGGAGGAGGGGGAAAAGGCTACGAGGTGTACCCTAAGTGATTACTTGTATTATTTATATATATATGTATATATATATATATATATGTATATATTAAAATATAAAAAAAAGATGGAGGGAAAAAATTAACTTCATTCCCTGAATGCATATAAAGAAGTAGATTTTCAGAAAGGTAATAGGAATGATTTATTTAGTTTAACGATTTTGATCAAACTCACTGCGACCATAGCTTGGCCAAAATCCAGGCATTTTTCAAAGATTTGACATAGCTTGTCTTTCTTATTAAACATATGGTCAACAAGGATGGCCTTGACCGTATAAATGCGACTAAGCATGAAAAAAACGTTTACATTATTGGAACGAAGATATGAAAGCATATAGAGAGAGGGAGAGAAGGAGAGAAAAATGTGGAACCCTTTTTTGAAAGGTGACGTTGTTACGAAACTAGTAGTCATGACAATTTTGAATTAATGATAAAGCTGGAAAAATAACGAAAAACTTAATTAAAAGCAACCAATACTGTTAACAAAAGAGTTAACAGTCCAAGTTAACAGTCCACGTTAGAACCACCATGGACTAAATTGTGTGTGAGCAATATGAATCTAGCAAAGAAAATATAACGAAAGAGAAAGTGACGTCACGAAGGAACCGAAAAGTTATCACTTTTGATGATCATATTATTAGAACTGATTTCAAATTTTAATTGTCGACACTAAATTATTTCCTTTAATTTCTTCTTAATTTTAAAATATAATGTTTTAAATGTATGTCAAACTTTACCTGTCTAAATGAATTGTTTTATTATCGTTACTAAGATGAATAATATGTCGAGAAATTAACAAAACACAATGTTACATTAAGTAATTAAAATTCATAAATTAATTGAAAATAAATGTTTAACGCCTATTGTCAACACTAAGTTTTCGTTAGATTATTTAGGTTTTAAATTTACCAAAAAAAGTTAAAATTTTGACTATTGTGAACAAATATTTCCAACTCTGGGTAAGAGAAGCACTTGTGAAGTGGAGCGAGAATAGGGGAACGAGGGGAGAGAGGGGGTGGGGGTGGATGGTATTTACAAATACAGGGTTTAAAATATATTTTTTTCACAAATTGTAGTATTAAATCACAACTTTGTTAAGCTTGTAAAAAATGCTGCCACCTTATTTTCTTTCAAAAAATCACAATAAACCGCAAAGAAAGAAAAAAATAATAATTTCATAATTATGGAGATAAAAGGAAAAGACACAAGAACTCAAATCAAATGAGAAAAACAAATCTAACTAAGTATTAAACAGCTTTTTGTTTTGTTTTTCTGGTTATTACATTCTTGACATAACGACCTATATACCGGAATGGCCTTTTCTCCCCTACGATGCAAGCAATTTGCTGAAACGACCTTGAATCGACAAAGTATAAAAGGATATGATTTTGACGGATGACTTAAGAATAAAGCTATAACCGAAATGAACAAAGGCTAATATTAGTAATACATTTTTATTTATACATGCATGCTTAACTTCAGGCAGGTTGTTAAAACTTGAGCAAAAGTTCAGAGCGATGAACTCAGTTTTTGCGTCTAAGAAGATTGATTAATACAATATTAATTCTCTTCTTCACCAAAATGTCGAAAAAGCTGCATTCAAAACGAAATTGTAACCACATTTTCAAGTGTCATCTAATTAGCTATATAGTTAAAAGGAACTTTGGTTTTTAATTATATATGCTATGATTTTACAAATGTTTTACGATGTTAGTTGAAAATTGTGAAATATTTCATCGAGTAATGTAAAAATATATAAACTAAAATTATGACAGTATTTGTTCCATCCTTCTTTTAAACGGATATGGAATAATAAAGAAATCGTGATAATTTTCGAAACTTACTAATTTGCTCTTTGCTCGCAGCAATTTTCTGGACTACATTTGATGTCTGGGAGAGGCGGGAAGAGTGGGGGTGGGGGGGGGGGGG
>JAAAKB020133801.1:0-12576 GCA_010014835.2 Apostichopus leukothele | reverse complement strand
TAGCGAGCAAACATCATGGGTTCATCAGATCTACTGTATCCATCGTACAGACTGGATTCAGCGTGACCTCGGGATCCTGTGCTTCTCCAATTGACTGAGTTATCCAGTCTTTACAATACATGTACAGTAGTTAGAGTACTTCTGTTACCTCGGTAACAACTCCATGGATGGAGACCTTGGTGTTGTTCTCTATAAAGTTCACACCTTTATGTCTTTGCTGGAGGGGAGGGGAGGGGGGTTGGTACTCTTGTTTCCTTCAGGGAGCTGCTACTGGACAGAAGCAGCTCCCTGTTTTATTCTCTACAACCCAGACAACACCTGGAAGTTGGCCTTTTGTGTAAATGAGTATTTCAGCAACTTTAAAAAACTGACTGTGAAATTATCAACAAATTTTGACCAAGCTAAACAATTTCTTGCTAAACATTTCATTTCATTCAACGTCCAGGAAGCTCTTTCTTTTGTTTGTTCTCTTTAGTTTGTTTTTAAAATTGGTAGGAGATAGAAAAGTGATTTGACCTTTCACTATATACAGTCAGGTCTTACACATTAGTACTGTCAGGCATACAAAAGTCTGCACTATAAGGGCTATTCAAACTGAACATGCTGTAATAGCCAACCTCTTGTCAATACTAATTACTGTAGTCAATGTGTAAATCACACAGGAAACTGTGAGTAATAACAATCCAATTTTCAGCGCTCATAACAACCAAAGTGTTAGGTAATTGAAAGCAAGGCGTAGGCTGAACCTACCTACTGAGAAATATGACAGACTAAAATCATAACTCCAGTCATTATGCATTGGGGATTACAAGCCTTTAAAAGCAGAACCACTGTATTCGTACAGTACACTAGGCTTTAAAGAATCAAAATTCGTACTAATTTTGTACATCTTTAAAGAGCATGTTACCTGAAACTGCATTGCTTTCATCGGCACTAGGATATTGGACAAACATTTCGGTAGAATACTTTCCTATACACATGCATGTACAGTATGTCACATTGTCACACATGGATACTGTACATCTTGATGTGGATGGGATGGGGGGGGGGGGGCTCGTTAAAGAAACAACGATCCATACAAATTTATAACCCTATAATTAACATCTTTCATACTATTACTCAGTACTTGCTAACTGTGCATTCTCCACTGGAGTTCAGCTCTTGGAAGGGTGGCGACATTTACTGTACTGTATACTGTACATGCAGTTAGGATTCAGAATTTTTTATAAAACGCTATGTGTGTGGTCCAAAGGCAAGTCCAGCAGTCTGTGTTTTATCAACCAGATGAAATGCATTGACTCAGTACTACATGAGCCCGAGTTATGCCTTCATTTGACATTTAACATTCCTCAGATCTACATAAATGTGACTGTACAAACAAGATTTGAATTAATGCTGACTGTAAATGTGTCTGCATGACGTGGAAAAGTTGGCCGGGGAGGGGGATATTGGGGGGGGATGTTGGGGGAACAGGGGAGATGCATATTGCAGAATTATATTTGTCATTCATTCAGATAAAAAGGATTTATTTCACACAATACGTATTTATCCATTTGTATAGTAACCTGTATTAGACCTGAAATCCTATCTGAATTATAAACTATTCACTGTCAATTACAGCCTCGTAGCACTCAGCGAAACACATCAAAGTCAACATCATAATTCAATCAAATCTTCCATGCTCTGCATCTTACAATATATATTTAACGTTATGAGGCACAATAGTAGTCTGTTACAGGAGCCCTGTTAAATAATATCGTGCCCCTTTAATTCAATATTTTGCATATTGAGGGCTCCCCACAGGGTAGAGGCCGGGTTGATTGTCAGGATGGGCCCATGCTGTGAACACAATGTAGTAATGAAGCCAAGCAAGATATGGACATACCACAGAAGGCGGTTCTAATCTCTACGCAGTCTTAATTTGCTCTCTACATAGTAAACTAAGCAAGGCAATTCCTGTCTAGACGGGTCCGTAGTGCAGTAGCACACAGGAGACCATTACAGCTATGAAAACATTGCTTCTACAGTACTACACAAGTCCCTTCGTTATCAGATCTATACATGTACAGTACACAAACAAAGCACATTAACTGCTAGGGAGATGTATACTCCGCTCTACCATTAAACATTCACCTAGTTAATGTTAACTTCATAATCCTCCCAAACAATACGATATAAGATATAATCAAAACTGGAAATTACTTGAACTTTTTCCAATAAATAAAAATCAATTCATAATGATTTAAAAACTAAGGAGGTTGATGGGTTTTTCAGCTGAATCGATCATTCCAATATGATACGGAATCCATCCCATACAGACATTTTATAGAACTTTACTGTACATACAGTATATACGTACTCCCTGTACAACTGAATAGCTAAAACCACATTTATGTACTGTACATACAGTACTCTATGGCCTTTACCCTTCCATTCGTACCAGTACTTTCCATAATGTTGTATATGAAACCTAATTTATTTAAAAGCCTTTTAGGTAATTATCTAGATCCTCCCTATGGGTAATATGTATCTATGCATATAATGTCACAAGGTTTACACTAAAGGTGGTTTTGGCATAAAATGCTATTTTGGCTATGTGTATGTTTGTACAGCTGTGTGTGCATAATGCGCAGTATCCTGTTACACTTCTCTGACCACTATACAGTACGTAATTTCACTTCAGTTTTGATCTTGAATGTGGAAAAAAAAAGATAAGAAAATCCAATGATCTCAGCTACAGCTACTGTATACACATATCTTTTTTACCTTCCCACTAATGGATCTATCCTACTGTAGAACAGATACTGCATAAATGTACAGTAGTATGTTATGAGTCTAGAATGCAATGTCAGCTTCCTTGTACCACAATACAGTATATTGTAATATATACTGTAGTGTACGTACCAGCCACTATGCAGAATTGCACCTGCATTGTACAATAAGTAAGTACTACTGTAGTTACCTACATAATACAAGCTATGTACAGTAAACTGGAATTTTAACATGATCACATGCACATGGCAAAAACCAGATTTAGAAGTCTCTCAAAAATGTTCGACTTGCCTTTGACACTATTCGATCTCAGCCTGATTACAGATACTGTAGAATAAAGCTTAATTAATGGCTCTTGTTTATACGTCAGAGATCTCTTTTTTAAAAGTATTTAATTAAGTGCACTGAAGTCTGAACAGCATCGACAATTTATAACAACTATTAACGGGAAAAGGCTGACACCTGTCATCGACTAAAATATGCAGAAGAATGGCTCTTTGCAATTCAAATAAACTATCATCTCACACTGCAGCTGACAGTACGTAAATACTGTACATACAGTACATATAAATAATGGTATATACTGTACACAAGAATATATACTGTACTGTAGGTTTCTCCATAAAAAATTCTGAGTCCATAAATTTACTCTTTATACATGTAACCGCACGTAATCTGTTCTGTCATTGATACATTTTGTAGTCTGGTCCGAAAATGTACCGTAATATACATTTTTACAATTCTATATAATTTTTAATGTTATATAACGTATAATATATTAAAATTAAAACTTGAACCACATCTATCCAAAGGAAAGTTACTTGTTTCAGCGGTAATACTAATTTCCTTACTATTACTGGCATTTTGTTCAGAAATGGCCACAGATGAATTTTACAATTTTAGTTGGTTTTTTTGGTCGATCTTGTCACCAGGGAAAGGAGGGCATGTGCAATGGTTGGTTGTGGAAAATGTTAAATTTCATATGACAATAAAGTTGACAGAAGTTCAGGGTGACAGTGTGTCATACTTGTTATTGTGATACACTGACTGTACTGTCGCTACTGAATTCGAACACTGGTCCTATTTTGAAGAATGTAATGCCATATTGATGCACTCTTTGAAGCAGCATCTGGTCCAAATGCTCACTTAAAGGCATTGAAGACTCACCCCAAACCGTGTGCGGCCATCTGAAAAAGTTAACTTTCTGTTGCTTGCAAGTGACGTTTTGATCGTGTCGGTTCAAAATGCAAACAGTAATGAAACGTGATACCTTGTTATCTTAAGCTGGACCTGAGATGTCCATTGCTGTATCGTTTATATACTGTGCTGTATGTACTGACTGTACACTAGTGTCTAATTACCGATGGTAGCAAGCTGTGTGGCAGTGTGTGCGTATTTTCTGGGATCGATGGTGGTGTCTAACACTTCTGTAATACACCTCATTCGAAACTAGGTCAGATTACTGGCATTAGACGTTTCTTTTTGCACGAGTCTTCACCCCCTTAAAGTTAATGGGGACACAAAACCCAACCATCATCTTGAGTCAATAAATATGACTGAGATCGTAGTGCAGAACAACTCCCCCAAAACAGGTAAAAAAACAAAACTCTTGCTCCGTTTGGGAGATATCCTAGTTCCAAAAGTTGTTTCTGGGAGCTGTCATTTCAGATGAAAGTCTATCATCAATATCACAGTGCTACTAGGAACTGAAAGCCTTTACTTTATACTTTCTCTTTTTTTGAATATTTGCAAGGTAGAATGTTAACAGTGATGATAAAAACCAATGCAAAGGTCTTGTCAAGAGCTCCAATGTTTTAGATTCGACATAATTTGCAAACCCCATGATCTCTGTAAACATTGGAATACATGAAGAAAGAATTTATAAGACATGAAAACACAACACAATTGTAGCACATGTGGCTAGATGACAATGTCATATTTAGACTTGATCAAGTCTTTAGCATTGTGAATTGGATCACTAAGTCTGTGAAATCTCCCAACTTGTGGTATAATATATTTCTTAGTTCTATATGTTTTCGCAGAAGTTATCTTTATCACAAAGATGTAAACACTACAGTATGATAGAATATTCAAGGTAAACATTGCATTGCATTGTAATGTACAGTACAGTAGGTATGTATAATTGAGCTCATTCATCCATTCACCGATGAATTCGGATGATAATTTTAAGTTACTTAAAATTACAGTTCAGTACTCTTGTAATTAAGAATTCACACAAAGATAATCAAGACTGACCGAGGAGAACAATGGTTTCATGTTAGCAACTTAGCATACAGTACTACTTTACTGTACTCTACTGTGACAATTCGTGCACACAGCTCATGAGCCTTTAATAACAGTACCTGCACACATCTCTATAAAACTTGACCACTTGACCAATGACAACAAACTTCCTGAATCATACATTACCATAGACGAAACCGAGCAGTGTACTTGAGAGCATATAAATTATTAATAAATTTATATGTCAAAACAAAAGGTTTGACAGACTAGCTATCAAATGAATATCATATATTCTGGGGAAGTCTTCCTTCCATTAAAATTACATGCTGCCTTTCAGTATCTTAGCAAATGGACAGCTTGCATCTAGCATTGCAACTACGTAGCTCTGCATCATAAAACCAAGCTGCAGGCTAGCATTACAAAGTACATTAGTTGTATATTCCTGGCACAACAGATCTAAGACATGTAGGTGGATAGCCAAATCTCTACATTTTCATCACTTCTAATGTGTTATTTGAGTGGTAATTATATGGCCTCAAATGCACAGCATCCGAGTTAGACATCAAGCACCACATGAGCTCAAACAGTAATTTGCTCCAATTGCCATGACTGTAGAAGGCCCAGAAAGCTATGTACTGTACTGTATGTACAGTAATGCCCTGGACAAGTGTTTATTATGACAGTGTACTGTTCATAAAGAATTTACAAAGCTTTGCTTTTCATGCCTCACTACATAGTGATTCCACAAGTGACATACAGTTAGTACTGTAGCTCAGATAGGTGGGCTGGAAATCCCCAAAAATATTTTTAAGTCTCAAATATATATGTGTTTGCTGATGAATTTCAGAAAACAAACAAAATGATTTTGAAACAAAATTAAAAACCCGCAAGATGCTTTCCATCAAGACGATAAATATCTTTATGTACATACTAATTCCATAACTTATTGTGTTTTACTGTAAGGTAAACGACAAAGGCAAATGAATATATATAATTGAAAACGTAATGAGTTGGAAAATCCAGATATATCTTGACTATACAAAATCCCATTGGCATACGCTGGCTATTATTTAACCTTTCAAGGAAATGCCTGCGATGGGCATGGATGAATGCTTACTATCAATGTCTTTAGAGAGGAAATGACATCATACTGTACTTGTTTTGACTGTATTTTGAATGGTACCAAGTGCCAAAATTTAATACAAAACAGTGGCATACTCGACACAGATACATATATACTCAGACACATACACAACACACAGATACATATACTCAGACACATGCACAACACACAGATACATATACTCAGACATGCACAAACCTATTGAGACACATACACAACACACAGATACATATATACTCAGACACATACACACAAATTGGGACACATAAACAACACACAGATATGAACACACAGATACATACACACCCATTGCGACACATACACAACACACAGATACATATACTAAGACACATACACACTAATTGGGACACATACACAACACACAGATACATTCACACAGACATCTGATAGGTAGACTACATAGTATAAACAGAACAGGTACTGTACATGACAAAACGTAAGGAAATCCGCAACCCCTCCAATTTCCTGATGCTTGTGGAAGATTATATTCCATTAGAGAATCTTCTTTTGCTAACTTCCTTAAGCTTCAATGGCAGAAGCAAGTTCTATGCCTGGATAAATGTGTTACTTAAACTAAGAAAGCAAACTCTTAATAGCACAACCAAAATGTATTGCAAGTTTCCTTATATTGATGGTGCAATATATAGGTTATGTATGTGTGATACACACATGCACTAAACAATGTGTACATGTGTATGTACATGTATGTTTATGTATATGTATATATGTATAGGAGACAAGTCAGTGCTGAGGAATGAAGTATATCTTGAGCATTTATTGGTAATATGCAGTTCTGATCTTAAAAAAAGAAATATAATCATTATCAAAGCTGGTCATTTGCCATTGGTATATCAGGTAGGTTTTAGTGGAACTGTCATGTTATCTTGAAATTCATCACAACTTCATTCTGTACTGGATGTTGTGCACAAACACATGCCCACACCCCGCCCCGACCCCCCCCCCATACTCTACCAAAAGTCTACATTTCCTCCAATACATCCAGTCAGAGATACATGTCGCATGGGATCCTGAGTAAAATGCTGGTCAGAATGGACTAAGTAAAGTGACAAGCTTGGCATCTTCTTAAGAAGAGTGATATTACGGTACTGTAGGACTAGACTTGACATGGTCCCACACAGCCGTGTAATGATTAACTTACAGACAGTGGACCAAGGATGAGATTGGGACCCTAAAGTGAGCACAGTGAGCAACCCTTTCTTGGGCCAAGCTTCTTCCTGTGTTTTAACCCTGTTTCCCCTTTTAAGTCAGAATAGTATTATTAGGCCAATTATTTACCTCTTCAATGTTAGCAGATCTATTTAGGCTTGGGGCCTTTATGGATCATGGGCCCAGAGCTTTACCCATCTCAACAATCTATTTAGGCTTGGGGCCTTTATGGATCATGGGCCCAAAGCTTTGCCCCTCTCAACAATCTATTTAGGCTTGGGGCCTTTATGGATCATGGGCCCAGAGCTTTGCCCATCTCAACAATCTATTTAGGCTTGGGGCCTTTATGGATCATGGGCCCAGAGCTTTGCCCATCTCAACACCCCTAGCATTATGCCACTGGTATCACCATACAGTACAGTAGGTATAAATAGCTAACTGTCTACAGTGCCTACTATAGTTGGAATACAGTAAAATGTGTTCTGATAACAAACAAAAGAATGGGCAATTTGTTTATATGCATAGCTGGCCAGCAACATGAAAGATCCGTAAAGTAAATATAACTTCTTTGAAAGGAAATTAGATTCTTAAGATAAACCGAAAGTGCTTCTAGCAGTTATGACTCTATACAGTAGGGAAATCATTTCTGTTCTTTAAAATCTAGAGGAAGACCCAAAAGATTTGAAAGAAGAGAATTATTTATCAAAACTCTGGACATATTTAATATCAACACAGCATTGATGAACAAAGGTTCAAAACTAGCTGACTGAAAAAGGAAAGTGCTACTGGAAGAGTTTACAGACAAGAAAATCCATGAACATTTGATGACTGATTTAATATCAGTTGGTAGAAGCAGATACATTAAGATGAGTCATGACTTCCAGACTAAACCATAAATTTATCTGATACTGCAACACTTTAATGTGTTGTATCAGGACATGTTACCATAATCCAATGACAGGCACTGTTTAGTCACAAGACCAAATTTAAAAATGTAATGGTAACGCAAAAAATATTGACCTATTTGCCAATGCTTTGCTAAATCAATTTCCTTCATAATGGTGACTTGAATGGTTCACAATTTAACAACTGAGATTTGATTGAACTACAGTAAGCATGAAATATCAAACTGACCTGCCTGTCACCTCCAAAATCTCTCCATCAACCTCTACCCATCCTCCCTCCCTCTTCTTACTAATAAGTACATCGGAAAAATGGACGGAGAATGAGAGTAAAATATGCTGAAAACACAAGGATACTTATATAGTGCTTCTTGGAAACGACGGTACAGTAAAGGAGCTTCTACGACCGCAGGTCCAAGATTAAGTTCCAAAACTCGTAAGAAATGAGTGAAAATTGTTTCGCAAAAGTCGCTATCAAAAATGCGTAGTTTCTTCCTAGGTGGTAAATTCGGAAGGTGTAAGTGGGCGATGCCCAGGGAGCGAGGGCGCAGTGCTAAAATATTCCAATGTGTAGTTAAGTAGATGGAAAAGTACAGATGTGGAGCGGGAGACAGGTAAGAGAGGAGCGAAGTAAACTGCTGCCACAAACAAAACCTTTCCTTAAGGATAATTGCCTTCTCACCAAATAAACTGGGCGCCACACCCCATAATTCTTTCTACCCAGATAAAATACTGTAAAAGTCAGTCATACCGTACCCTTAGATCGTGATATCTGTTGAAATCTTCTTAACTCCACGCCATGCGTCATGATAGTCAAACCTATTCTCAAAACCTGCAGTCCTATTAAATCTTCTTTGGATTTATCTTCCACAATATCCTCAGTAATATATTAACCAGAAAATATATATTCAAAACACAATCCAGATAGTACTCCAAAGTTAAAAATCTCTGTTAACTACTGTAGTTCCAGACTAATTATATTCCTTAGTACAATTGAGTTACTGACAGCCAAGTAATTCAAGAGCTGTCTTACACAATGGGTACTGAACAACATATTTTTAAACAAGCCTCTTTTATTGTGCATACGAGCAGACAACATGTGTATTAATATTACTTCATCCTGCCTATTAATAACCAGTAGCCCGATACAGAAGCGATACAGAAGCGCCATGTGCTACCGTTAGTATCTATACTGTAGTAAAGTGGACTGTGATCTTGGTCGGCTCCACTCATCTGGGACGGTATGTCATTAATTAATGACATCCGGGAGATTTACAACTTTCAAAACTTCTTTCATAAGCTTTCTATTTCCAACATATCCTGTTACCTGTCAATGTTGAAGGATGACTTATTTCACTGTCACAGTTGATAGAACCTCCAGATTAGGGACTAGTTTTTAAAGTGGAAGAAGGATTTAACATTCATCATTATTTACATTTAAAACTAGTCTTAATTGTCAATGTTCAAGGATGAATTATTTCACTGTCAAAGTTTAAAAAACTTCCAGATTAGGGACTAAAGTGGAAAAAACGATTTAACATCCAATTACTACTATCTATTTCTTATACACTCTCTCCAACTCCGACAGATCTTGAAAGTAGCTAAAAAAGTTGATTTTTTGTTCAAAGAAATAATGTTTTTTTTATTATATACTGTTTTCTTTAGGTAAAAAGTTATGATTAAGTTGTATTAAATTTCATGTAACATTAATTGTAAATGTTGCAATATCCACACAGTATTCCTATATGTAACCTAGTTAAGTATATATAGGTCTTCCATTTTAATGATTTTATGTTTATTCACACATCTTGTAAGTTTAAACTTATAAGAGTTTAGGAAGAAATGAATTACATCATAAATACAGTGCCATTCGTTGGTTAGGTGCAGCCCAGTCAATTTTTCATTCCTTATATCTGGCCCATTCATTCAAAAAGGTTGCCCACCCCTGATGTACACCAATGCTGATGGTTGGGTTTGTCTCCTTTGAGATCTCAACAATATATAACATACAACAATATATAACATAACAGAATGAACTGAATAGGTAGAATGAGATCTGCGACATATTTTCAGTTTAAACATGAACAAAGTCACAGTTGCCCTTTAAACCGAAAACGAAATAACTGCTACATAACAAGAAAACAATATTTCATAAATACTGAAACAGAGACTAGGTGCAGTTCGGTTTCCTTTGCTGAAATTGACTAATGCAGTCATAATTTTGTTTGTAGCAAAAACAAAATCAACTGTCATGACATTTATTCTAATTTTAATGATCAATCCGTGATTGAGGAATGACATAATTTGAGGAATGACATAATTTTGATTTGTATGTTGAAAGTAACATCCTCCAGCCAACAGAAAAAAGAAAGGATCACAAATCTAACGGCTGGTGATCAGAATTGTTACTAACGCAGGATTCTGCGTCTGGGATGCCATCTTTTAGCCAGGGATGCAAAACCTTTAAATTGCTTGCGCCCTGGCGGACTGGACGCAAACTTTTTTGGAGGGGTGGGGGAGGGGGAACAACTTCCAAGTGCACACACTCACAGCTAGGCCTTTGCAAAACATCACAATCACTTTTTGAAGGAATATCTTTCTTTCTTTCTTTTCAAAAAACCACAACTTCTTTCTTCTCAAAAGAAGCAAAGTTACTTCCTGATCCATTGTACAGATGATTGAATTTGTTTGGAAACAAAGAAATCATAACAATCAAGGGCAGCAAAGTACAGAGTTAACAACATTTCCATTACAGAGATTTTCATGCTAAAAATAGTAAATGGTGCATTTCCAAATTTCCTGTGATTTGATTGGCTAATAGTCCCTTACCATTGTCTACAAACATTCTTGCATCTATAGTGCTCAATGAACAAAAGTATGTTGTTTAAATGCAACTACATGTAACATTACTGTCCCCTGTGTAGAGATAGGGAAGTTAATGCTATAGGCTATCATGTGTGCACTGACAGATCATAACACTAGGCCTTGTTGACACATATTTTGACAAGAAGCACTCATGGTTGGAAGTTGTAGTTGAACTGTTTCTAAGAATATCAGGCAATATTTTAATCAAAATGTTATGAGTTGAGACAATTTATGAATTGTGAGGGAAGGTAACATCTCTGATACTGAACAGGATTTTTCATCTCACAGTATGTTTGTTTTCTCTGACATGAGAGTTGCCAAAGTAAAATGAGCATTCATACCAAAGTAATTCTTCATTGCAAAGTTGCATACATTTTCAGTCCCTTTGACCACATGCTTCAGTTTAATTTTATGTAATAGGTGTTAACTATATACTTCATACTTTGTCAAAAGTTGCCATTGGCACTTCAGTTTTTAATCGACATTGCGTGAAAGTTATTTACATATTGTTATCGGAGAGGGGTCGGAACTGGCTGGGGTTGGGCCAACTTGCCTATAGCGGTTGGGCAGAAGGATAAATTTGTTCAACTTTGAATCAAACTAAAAGAATAAAATTGCATAAAATTGCATTCGGTATAACTATAAATAGGGCTCATAAAAGTCAAGACTTGTGAACAAGTACTAGGCCTATAAGGGGTGTGTGCTTGTGTCGCCGAGATCTATATGTAATATTTTGAACATCATTTAAGGGCCTCAATTAAATTAGTTAGAAGTGCAGTATTTTTATCACTTGCATTTTCTGTCTAGGCACTTGTTGTACTTAACATTGGTTTCCGACATTCACAGAGTATTCATAGCCCATAACATTTTCATAGACGCTATGTAAGGAGTTGTATACTATTTACAGCTTTCATAATTTGATTTTTTTTCTGTGCACATTTGAGACATATCACTATAGGCTTCAGTTGGGCACAAGCCAATATTTTGTCAGGGGTCATTATCACTGAGTATGGTGCGTTCCTGTAGTGGTATTTTGATGTTCATGTTTTCATGGAGGTCTGTAGTGACCCAAGTTTTTCGGAGCGGATGCAAACATTTTTAAGTCATCGCGTCCAGCAGATGAAACATTTAAATTCCTAGTAATAATACTGTGTGATATTGCAGGGAGATTTCTGGCTGACTACAATGAACAAGCCCTAAGCACATGAGCCAGTTTTAATGTTATGCACCAGTCTGAGGCATGGTACATTCACAACTTCATTGTTACCCTGTTAGATGAGCCACTTACTATCTGGAAGTACATGTACCCTATTCTCACCCACTTTCCCAAAGAGGAATTACCTTCATCTTCTATAGAGTTGCTTTGGTTAGATCTCTCCACCTCCCTCACCCCACACACCCCCCCACCCACACCCCCCCCCCCCCCCCCCCAACGGGCACTCTTTTTTTTTTTTTAATTATTGTTGATTTTTGAGACCACGC
>JAAAKB020133690.1:0-12576 GCA_010014835.2 Apostichopus leukothele | reverse complement strand
GATGGTGGTGTCTAACACTTCTGTTACACCTCATTCGAAACTAGGTCAGATTACCGGCATCAGACATTTCTTTGTGCCCGAGTCTTCACTCCCTTTAAGCCAATGGTGATTGTAAAGAATACAATTAAATCATCATAGAAAAAATCTTCTTCAAATTCAGGCTTGTTAAATAATTTCTAAAATTCATGTCCTGAATGTGATGGAGGCTGCTACATATAGACTCTCATAAGTATAAAGCCCAGGATCCAGTATAGATCTAGAGTACTTCACTTTAAATCTTACATGTTTGTTACATTCTGATAATCCATTTTAAGAAAATCATGCGTATTGAATTTTCATTGAAGAAAAATCACACTACAACCAAAAACATTAAAATGAAACATTTTCTGAACTGATGAAATTTCAGCCATAGATTTTGTCACAATTATTATATTAGGCCTAAGTAGTTTTGCCAATAGAACTAAGCTACTCATGATAGCTAGGCCTAAAGCTGCCTCTAGGTTATTTGTGTTGATGTTGGTAACAAGACATGTGTTAACAACTCTTGGCAAATATTGGCCTACAGTACAACCAAATAATAGATGCATCCATCGATATTACTACTTGTCAGGACTAGTCTCAAATACTGAAATAAAAAATATTATCTCCGCATTTCATTTGATGAATAGCTTAGCTTTGTACCTAACGTTTCTAAATACCAGGTTTATGTTTACGAAAACGGTCAGGTCAACAAATTTCGAGGATCGACGGAAATAATTATTTAAAAGAGAGACGCCATTTCTATAATTTACAAACAGAGCCCTGCTTTTTATCTCTATCAACATGCTTCAAACGGGGCAGTCAACGCCGCGGTTCTCTAAAATACACTGAATCGACTATCAAAACTTTGAAGTCTCGGCCCTTAGTATGGGATCTAACTAACTTAACCTACATTACTAGGTTATCGTATTCTGGCCTAGCAATAACTCAGCAATGTGTTTCGTCCATAGGCTTACCTTGGACAGACACTTCACGTTCAAGAAGTTACTCTGTAAAACTTGGCTTGACGTGACATATTCACAAACTTAAGAATTTACTTACCGAACAGCTTCGGTGACTGAGAGTCGTTATTCCGTTTTATTCAATCCAAAGTGTTCTTAATGTCTAAAACTTATACAAAACTGTTGTTGTGAACATTTCTTGTTAAGTTAACCTTAATCCAATTCGATTACAAAAGTAATTTGTGTTAAAAACTTTTCGCACCGTACCGTAGTTATGTACAAAGTATACTGTAGTGTGCTAACTGTCTTGATGTTTATGGAACGCCAAAGTGGCAACACAGTCGTTATCTAATGCATCAGAGCGTCGAATCTTGTGGTGACATTGTCGCTTTAGTAGGGATAATACCTTTGGAAATTCACCTCACTTGAAACATGCTACTTCAGCAATTTTCGATGCAGCCCTGCATTGAATATGAAATTGATTATCGGTAGTCAAGTTTGCATTTAATCGTCACCCTTTCGGCCCAAAGGTTACAGCTTTAATGATGATGTCAATTAACTAACAAAA
This sequence comes from Apostichopus leukothele, assembly GCA_010014835.2. NCBI lineage: Eukaryota > Metazoa > Echinodermata > Holothuroidea > Aspidochirotida > Stichopodidae > Apostichopus > Apostichopus leukothele. The sequence goes on along the minus strand of JAAAKB020133690.1, from coordinate 11,028 downwards.
TTTAAGATATCCGACGTGAAAATCACGCGCGCTGAAACTTCCTTTGTCTGTGAACTTTCTGTTGATAAGCCTACTTACGGTGTTGGCTCATTTTATGATGTTTATACCATAATGGCCTAGCTGGACGAAACGGAAGCGGAACGACATAAATAGGCCTACGGATGATATATAGTAGCCTACGTCCAAATTATGATGGGGGAGGGCGAAGGGGAATTACATGCAACAGTTTCTGTCAACAGTGATCGCAATAGATTCATCAACTGGAAAACGTAGGCAAAATACACGACGAATCGTATGTAGCCTACAGTATGTTTGCTAAAGTTACGATTGTGTATTGACAAGATTTCCTGTAGTAGGGGAAATTATGACGCGACGAGTGCACACTTCCACAATGCAACAGTTTAAAACAAAATATAGAAGAAAACAATCCATGAAATCTTCTATTAACCTCGTGTGTTTCTATGTCTTTATGATTATACCTTTCAATTTATTTAGTTTTCGTACAGAATCTATAAACATTCTTTTTTTGCTATTAACACGCCGAATAGTAGGCCTACGTAGTAACGGTTCAATGTATAAATAAGAATCTTATTGCTAGAATCACTCAAATACCAGTAGGTAACATTTACTGCATTGAAAAATGACATATGCACATCATGCAATTTTGAAATGAAATCTTTTAAAACAAAACAGAGAACAGTGTCAAATCAGAGAGATTTGGTATAACTAGGGAGAAGATATGACGTCATTTACAGTCCACCATATCTCTTATAACTGTGTAACAGTTTACAAATGTTACCGCGTAATGGTACCGGCATAGCGAGTGCGCATTTGGTGCGTTCTCTCCCCGGTATAATGAGGAAATACAATGGTTCTGACATCTTCCATCGTCTCTACACCCGGCCTACATGATATAAAAATCACCATTTGTAGTCCGCCCCTGTCCATGATCATATGTAGCAAAAGTTGATGAGCGGCCGTATGGCAAGCCGTTTTAATTTTTATTCAGTATATTTGATGATATCAGCAATTATTTGATGACATCAGCAAATCAATTGATGATATCAGTAATTGAATTGGTGATATCAGCAAATGAATTGCTGATATGTACATATCAACAAATGATTTGCTGATTTCATCAAATGAATTGGTGATATCAACAAATGGTCGAATTGCTGATCTCATCAAATGAATTGCTGATATCATCAAATAAGACATAGCTCTATATCAATTGGTGATATCATCAAATCATTTGCTGATATCATCAAATCATTTGTTGATATCATCAAATCATTTGCTGATATCACCAATTCAATTGCTGATATCACCAATTAATTACCGATATGTAGAATTGCTGATATTATCAATTCATTTACTGATATCACCAGTTCAATCGCTGGTATCATCAATTGATTTGATGATATCATCAAATAATTGGTGATGTCATCAAATATTTGTTGATATCATCAATAATTAGTGATATCATCATATAATTGTTGATATCACCAATTATTTGCTGATATCAGCAAATAATTGGTGATATCAGCAATTGAATTGTTGATATCATCAAATAATTGATGATATCAGCAAATACAGAATATTAACTATAACGGCTTGCCATACGTTCTCTATGAAGTGACGATAATCTCAATTGAAAAATAAAAATATACTGCTACTACTCAGTACATTTCAACCTGTTTACAGTTACCCCTGAAGTGAGTAGAATTTTATTTCTTTTAGCAAAATTCACGAAACTATCTGTAATGAGGATACTGCTTTCTGCCACATTACAAGCAGTGTCCAAGATGAAATAGGAAAGTATGTTTGATAAATGGGATTATTGTTTGTTTAACCGTAGGTGTGAGTGTTACTGTGTTATTACTGTTATGCCTAATTACCATACTAAGCTAACCATCAAATTATATATGATCATATGCGCCGATGTAATCTAGCTCTAGACTAGCGTAAGGCCCTATTCCGCGAAATAGCTACATATGTCGGTTAACCATTATTTACTTCGTCTCCACGTCATGGCAATTCGCTTGTAACCAAAAAGACTAACCTAGAAAGAAAAGAAAAGCACTTTATCAGAGGTGCTGTTTCTATATACCACTGCAGCTCTTCCAACTATCGCTGAGCCTTTACGAACAGGTAACTGGTAAACAGTTTTGTAAGACTTGCAATGCAGAAGAATTGTTAGCCTAAAGTTAGGCCTAACTTAGTCTTACGTTAGGCATATACGTTAGTGTTACACAGTAACAGTTTACCTTGAGAATGACAACGAATGTTCAACTAATATTTTACTATATCAATTTCTCAAATGTATTGCTCAACACGATAACACCCTGCAACTTCATTGGATAACTTCAAGGCAAAATTGGACAATCACTGGAACCTAAATGATGACGAACTGTATAGTTTTTAGGCTTTTGGAGTTGTACAGTGTATCTTTAATGTGCAGTGTTGTTAGTGTATTTAGAAATGTTGTTTGTGAACTTTTCTATCTTTTTTGTGCTGAAGTTGGGAGGGTTTAAAAAGGCTTTCCTTTCTTTCAGCCCATCAAGAATCAAACCCACTAGAATTCCCCTTCAGGCATGTGTTTTAAAAATTATGATTCAGTTGTGCTACATTCAGTAGCCTATGTATTGCTCACCCAATTACAGAGCCAGCATAACCATACAATAAATCCTAGTCATGGGATATTATGTATTATTTCATAATGTCATCATTTAGTGATATTCCCAGCCGTTTTGATGTCGCCATAGTGGATCCTTGAAACCTGAATACACTTGAAATGTTTGCTTAGCTGTCAAAGTATTTAGAATTTCATGAAAATGTGTCTTTTAGATATAAATATTCTATTTCTCTGTGGATTTGAAATGAATGACAAACTAATAAAGAAAGACATATACATTTTGAACTGAATTGCCCTGATGACATCCATTCTGCTACTGTATGTCAGATGCATTTACAAAATATCACAAAATTGTAAAACTTGATCTCTTCGCAAAGCAAAATGCCATGAGGATGTGGTATTCCCCTACAGATTTAGAAAATTTTCAGCAATGTTGCTAAGTGATCAACTTGTGTCACCAGAATATCCTTTTAAGACTTGCAAACAGAAGGAGATACTATTTTCTTCAGTGTACTGTACGTGTATACAGAAATATAAATATAGGATATTCAACCTGCACTGTATTTCTGGGATTATCTCACTTAGTCTGCATGACTTGGAAGGACTGTATACTTTCTGTAAAATGGTAAAACTGCAACAGATACTGTAGGGATGCATTCCTGGAATATTTTGTCCTAACTGCTGATTAAAGCCCTCTTATGAATTTAATCTGGATGGTCTTAAAATCTGTTTTGCTACTATATTGTGTCATAAATAATCACACAACCATGACAAGGTAAATTTTTTGCTCATTCCCAGTGATTGAGGAAATATGAAACATTCAAATACAAGCATCGCATTTGTCAGATGCATGCACTGGTAATGTTTTGACCTGAATATGTAATATTCAGAAACAATGAAGCCTACACAGTGAACAATTTAAGCTGGTCTATATAGTGCAAGGCAAGCAAAGGTGACTCAGGGCTTTCGTAGAATGTGTCCGTGGAATGGTTTTCTTTGCTGCTAGACTGACCAAGATACATGTATGCATTACATAATGTTGCTGTAAAGCATGGTGAAATATGTAGCCCAGCTTATAGCCTATAATTCACAGTTAAGAACGGTCTGCAGTATTCATTCGCTCAATCTATGCCAATGGCCCAAAATTTTCGGAAAAACATCTCATGATTGCACAGGTATTTACTACTGTACATAACAGTACCAGAAATGATTAAAGTGTTGTTAAGTTGGTGTTTAGAATTGAATGTATAATGGGGCTTTAATATGATCATGACTTATTTCTGTGCTACAAATTTTCTAGACTTTCACAGTAGGTGTGATAAGAATCAATTGAAATAAAGGTAATTTTGATGAAAGCCTTTCATTCACAAAGCATGGAATTGTCGAGGTGTTGTTCTTCGTAAAGATCAAAGGTCATTACAGGCCAGTAGAAATTTTTTTTCATTTTTAACACAATCAATCCAAAAGTAAAATGTGAACTTCATTTATGATATGTATCATGTATGTACAGTAGATCCAGCTTACCGAGTACACAGAACCTACATTTTATGTGGCGGCCAATTGTCATTTGATGTCACCAGAGGTCAAAACCTAATAAACTTGGTAATTGCAAAACTGAGATGAACTCAATACTTAGTTTGTAGAATCAGAAACTCTATTGAACTGGGTATTGTCAAGGTCATTTGCAGTCAAAACGTGAAACACTTGTGTGCAGTGTTCGTTACTGTAAATGTTCACATACTGTATAAAAATGGCATGGAATCGCAAAACCTATTGGCTTTAAATGGTACATGTCATGTATACTTAAGAATTGTCGAAAAAGACTGCACTAAAATGTTTTTCTTTCTATTCCATCTTTTGAAGTAATTGCTATTATAGGCTTAAATGGAACACTAAGTAAATTTGAATATGTCATATAATGATTGCAAAATAACATTTAGGTGAATTCTTTGAATGAAAGTGGGTAAGAAGAAATACTAACTATGACAGATCAATACATATTTAGTTGCTGGTGCTCTGTATTACTAGGAGTACTTTACAGAAAAGACTTGTAAAGTTATCACATATAGCATGAATATTTATAAATCATGACTTTTTTCTCTTTGTTATACCCATGTATTAACTGGGGTGGTTCTGTAAATGCCATTAGGCCTCTTTATTCATCACATGGATTAGCTGTATTCATAAAAGCTCTTAGTGAGATACCATGCAGTACCATGTTGTTCAACTGAACATCAAATTCCTTGTGAGCTGTGGTATGAGTGGCAGGTTAGTTTAAAGGATAGGTTTGCACATCATTTTAAATGTCATACCTCTTAAAACAGAACAATTTATAAAAAAAAAAGTCATCTTTCATCTGTGTGGTAAATCAAGCAATTGTCCTTTGAGGAGACTCAAATTTTTACTATATCCATAAAACTGGTAATGATGCTTCCTAAACATACTTTACACATTTTGTTGGTGATCTGAAATAATCACTTCTATGATGTTTATAACAAGTTTACAAAAGAATTTCAAGTTGAGCAATGGTACCCTTTCCTTCACTTCTTCATTGGTCTTTTAATGTAGATTTTGAATTTTGGCTCAATTACTCCTTGAACACAAAGTTGAATGTCAGTTACCCCAGACAAGGGCAATTTTGTTATACTATACATGAATAGTTTTATATTAAATTATAATGATAGGCCCTACACTGTCAATATAAACAACATGTTTATTCATGATGCATCCCTAACTGTGTATGATATAAATCTTTGTAAATAAAATAAGATCATTAATTATTATTTTTTGTTTTACTATTTTTATAAGCTCCTGCAGTACTACAACTTACCATGAGGCCCAAGCGTGTGTTGATTGTAGGCTGTGGCATCTTTCTGCTGGTGGTGATTTCAATGTATCTAATATTGGACAAAAGTGGGCATACTGCTGGATACCCAGGTCAAGTTAATGAAGCACAGGTGAGAGGCATTCACTTACTTTCCAAATGCAGTATGTTATGCATTGAGCATACATTAAATATGAAGAAACCCTGAAAGATATCAATGTATGACATTGTATGTAGCATTTATTCAACAAGTATTGAACTGACACATTAATACAGTTTTCTCACTATAAAGATCTTAGGTTCAAGGTTCTCTGGGATGAGGTACTTACTGAGGCCACAATACCAAATAATTGGTTGACTTTTAATATCTTTTATTTTGAAATTGGAAATGTTCATTTGGTCCTAAAGGATGCACAAATTTGTTTATATGTACGGATAAATTCATTGGAAGGTGATAATTATGAGGCCAAAAGTCTGAAAACCTTGTAAACACAAACACTTCAAAGTATCTTTGCTTGGATGAACATCACACTTGGTATCATTAATATGAAGAAAATCTGAATGTTGCATTTTTAAGAGAAACCCTACAATGCATGGCAGTCATGTGACATGTTCCATAGTACTGCAGTACTTAAGTATTATGTAACCCTGTATCCATTTTTAAGTCATCGACATTTCTTATACAGAGATACAACAGGCTTTGGGGGAAAGTAAGATACATTCCCAAGTTTTGTATAATTACTTAAAAGTTGAGATTTTCCTCTTTGATGAAAAAATCCCTCCCCTTTGCCTGCTAGAGCAAAGAGAACTTCTAGCTGGATTCCGGGGATTAGTCGAACATCTACATCTGCAAGTCAAGTTTTCTTACAAGTAGGGCACTGACACTTTCTGTTGCCAGCAAATTGTCTAGTCTGCTGTCAAGGCTAGCCCTGCAGTTTGTGTTTGCAGAGCTATTAAAGGGCCATTGATAGAGACAAAGGCCAGAATGCTTGCGGTTACCTTCAAACAAATATTACAAGAGAAAGTTTAGATCTTGACTTTTCCATCCCAGAGTGGAATATCAGATAAAAAGAGTCTAGACTTGAGGTAGAAGCCAAGGATGGTTAAGTAGGAGTTAAAAGTACTGGTAGGAATCAGATGAGTTAGCAGCTGAGGAGGTAGAGTAACAACTGACATGATGGCAACACTCTTACAGCAGGCCGATGTTCACTGCTCGGCCCTATGGGTGTCCACCTCACTTGGGCAGCATTGAAGGTGGGGGAACGCTGAAATTTTGGGGTTTTGGACATAGTCGAAGAAGGCTGCAGGAGAAAGTTTATCTCAGACCCACCCTTTGGATGTAGCTCTAGGAAGCAGATGTGCAAACATTTCTTCCATCCCATCACACGAGAGGGGAAATTGCAGCCTAATTTCAGAGAAAGACCACCAAATGTTGAGATAAGGTACAGGTCAATCTTGGCTCTTGGTGCTTCAATCCTTAAACACCTCAACCAAAACAAAAACCTGAAGCCATGGTTATTTGTTGCATTACCGAGGAAGGGGATGTGGACTGCAAGCATCTACCTAAAGAAGGCTTACTAACATGTTCTACGGATTTACCACTGATCATCAATGCTTCCTTGCCTTCAAATATCACTGGAGACTAAAGTTACCTCAAAAAACATTTTGATTACCAAATTGAATTTTTTAGTTTATTTCTTAAATCATTCTTTGGTCAAAATTGATAGAAATACCGTAAACACTCTTTAGCCAGGAAATGCACATGTTCAGTCAGATTAGAATTATTACCAGAGGTGTCTAGTGTTATCAGTTGGTCTTCTCTGAAATTGTGTCGATAAGGTTAAATTGATACAATACAGTATACTGTGCAATACTGGGGACTGAGGCTTGAAAGTAGCTTACTTTGGCAATGTTATGCCATACATGGTTAACTCTGTGTGTAATATGTCGTATACTGTACACTTTCATGTGAAAGTGACTTACTTGTAAACTACTCAATGCTTTCAAAAGAATTTTGCCTTTCAGTTCTCTAGCCCACTAGTGCAAAAAGATTTGATGCAGCTTAGTCATAGTACAATGTAAGGTTTTATGCAGGTTAGTCATGAGAGGATATTAGTACAATGAAAGGTTTTATGCAGCTTAGTCATGAGAGGATATGTGTACAATGTAAGGTTTTATGCAGGTTAGTCATGAGAGGATATTATTACAATGTAAGGTTTTATGCAGCTTAGTCATGAGAGGATATTAGTACAATGTAAGGTTTTAATCTTCAGGTCCTCATACATACATCATGTCATCTGTTCTAAACATTCATTCTCAATTATGTCAATACATAATGTTGATGCACCTGAAAACAGTAAACATGTGGAACATCCAAGCATAATGACTTCAAATACTGTTGGCAACAATTTTCTCTGTTTTTGCTCATGTACTAAAGTACTTTAGTACACAAACAATACTGTGGTTCCCGTTAAGTCGAAAGAGACCATAATTTAGAGAAATTTGATATCGCAGTTAGCAGCTAAGTTTAAAGTGACCACAAATGTGATGCGTAAAAGCTCATGAACGTACAGGTCACCGTGTGACGTCATTCTGAGGAGTGTACCGCGAACGCGAAACGATAACAATTGACGTTCCATGTACTTTTGAAAGAAAATGAACCTTTTGTTAACTTCACTCTTCCAATAAACATGCAGCTACAAGTGAAAGAAATGGTTGTTAGAATTGTTCACACATTTGTTAACTCATTTTGGATAGCAATTCTTCAATTAAAAGTAAATTATGGTTAAAAACTGCCTCAAGGTCTGATCATATTTCGGGTCTATTATAGGCCACTATGCATAATGTACCGTACGATATCGAGGTCTTGCCGCAATTGAAATGCCTACCTAAATATGTCGACATATCGGTTATTTCTTCATTAGTTGTTGCAATTAATTGTGTTTGCACTTAGTTTACAGTCAGTGGATGCAATATTAATCAAATCCATGAAATATCAAGCTTTGTGTTTGTCTCAGTCTCGCTGTCATAATGTAAGGCTTTCAGAAAGTCACAACTCCACAAAAGCAGATCTTACACAAGGGATCACCTTGGTTAAAAAAAAGGGCCTGATAGATTCCATCCATATTCCATACAAGTTTCAAAAGTTAAAAGAATGCGTAAACTGTACAGTGTACTCTTTTGTAATATGATCTTTTTTTCCTGCACCTATGTGGTAAATCACGGCTGAAGATAAACAATTGAGTATGCACATTAGAATAACGGGGTACTTGTGACTAATGAGTTTAGGCATATTAGGGAGACTCTACCTTTAGAGGGCCTCTGCATAGACAATACTGCCTAATGCCTATAATACGTGTTTGTGTCGAAGTGTGCTGAACATATTTTCGCCTGCAGACGGTGGGAAACCCCAGGAGCAAAAAGTCTTGTGCGGATGCTACTTACAAAATTAATCCAAATCCTGCAACATTTTTCATCGGTTTGATGAAGTCCTTGGAAACGTAAAGAAACTTAAATTTTGGTTTTCAGAAGTTTTTTGCAACCTCCTATGTTACAGTTTGTTGGTATTTTGTTGGTATGAGCAGTATGACAGAGTGTCGTATCGGCGTAGTGTAATTGGGCTGAAGTGAATAGCTTGATCGAAAGTTTTCCTCAACGGACTCCGCACATGTACGTCACAGGGTGACCTGCAGTCACGTTAGCGCTGAGGAATATTTGCAAAGAGAGCAAATTCCTTGTCCAAAATTTCTAGGTTTGATCCAGTTTTACTGGGTCCCAAAAGAAAATAATACAATGTGCCATTCATCAATGGACCTGTACAAGTACAAATATTCAATGTAACATATATATTACATACTTCAAGGGGAGGGTTACAACCGTCTGAAACTGCAATACTTCTAGGGAGGGTTACCAGAGTATGATAATAACATACTTCTGGGGGAGGGTTACAACTTACAAGGGTATGATACTAACATAATCCTACTGTAGGAGAGGGTTACTAGTGTATGAAACTAACATAAGTGTAGGGGAGGGTTACAAGGGTATGAAACTTATAATATAAGTATACGTGTAGGGGAGGGTTACAAGGGTATGAAACTAACATACTGTACTTCTAGGGGAGGGTTACAAGGGTATGAAACTAACATACTGTACTTCTAGGAGAGGGTTACAAGGGTATGAAACTAACATACTTCTAGGGGAGGGTTACAAGGGTATGAAACTTATATACGTGTAGGGGAGGGTTAAGTAGGTCTCAAACTTAAACATACTTCTAGGGGTGGGTTACTATTGTATGAAACAAACATACTTCTAGGGCAGGGTTACTAGTGTATGAAACAAACATACTTCTATGGCAGGGTTACTAGTGTATGAAACTAACATACTTCTAGGGCAGGGTTACTAGTGTATGAAACTAACATACTTCTAGGGCAGGCTTACTAGGGTACAAAACTATCATACTACTGTATACAGTAGTGCAATGAGATAATTCAAAGAAGCTGTTGCACATATTCAATCCAGTTTGGTGCTTAAGTTTAATCCCAAAAGCATTTACTAAGACACTGAAGGTTTTGGAGCTATGTCCTACAATTTCTCAAATATATTTTTGGCTTATTGTGTGTTTAGATGCATCTCTCTGTTGTCATATTTTTTCTGTATACATGTATAGATGCACAAAACTATTATTAGTAAAGCATAATTACACATGCACATAGTTTTATGCCATTATGATCACAGGAGCCATAAGGGAACCTGCAGTTTTCCACACAGGCATGCCATCCCCTGTGAACACAGGACTTTCAGGCACTGGAATGTCATTGGCAAACTACTAAGGCTTAAGTCAATATATACACAGGTGCCACATTTTTCAGTGAAACATTGTCTTTGTTCATATCAAGCATCATGGAGTGGATTGTCTAATACCTCTCCACACTGCAGTCAAGTGTCATCAGCCTATGTCATGTCATTGTTTTTGATCTTGTTTCTTCACAGAGGCAGTTAGAAGTTTTAGAAGACAAAGTAGGCATTCTTGAAAAAGATTTGAACCAAAACCACAACATCATCAATCAATTGAAGGATGCTCTTAAGGTAATATCAAATGGAGGTCCTAATCCCAAGCTGATAGCTCCAGGTGGAGGCCCAGAGGATAATGTAAAGGGAGACCCATGGGTATTCCATCAGAGACCAGATGAAGGAGGTGGAGGAGGAGGTGATGAACGGGACGATGGTGCGCCACTTAACTTGGGAGCAAAGGCACATGTCAACCAAATGGAATGTTCTTTTGCGGCAGGGGAAAGTGGAACATCAGCAGATATACAGGTAATTGTTTTATATTCATCTGTTACGTATAGATGGAGAGGAGGAGGACAAGCAGTAGGAGGAGTCGGGCTAGGGAGAGGCTGGAGCTGTCCATAATGTCATATTTATTCCTACTTCTTCTATTCGACTTGACGGTAAACCTTATACATGTAATATCAATTTATCTACCTCTTCTTCCAGGCCTCGACAAATACGGTCGCCAACTCGCCAATGGCGAGTAGAATTTTGCGACTGGCGAGCAAAAAATGCATTA
>JAAAKB020133580.1:0-12580 GCA_010014835.2 Apostichopus leukothele | reverse complement strand
AGGTATTATTAATTCATTTTAGTAACTTCAAACATTATAAATTCATAATAGCTGTGCTAGAAATTGTGTTAACTGGGATCCCTCATGGATCTCTCTCAACTGTGACAAGTGCCAACATCATTTGTTACATTTTGATTTAAAGTATTCAACACAGATGAGAATTACAGCACTTACTTTGTCTCGGATTTCCATATTGCGCACTCTATCTCCAACCCAATCAGCAAGTAATTTCTAGAGTAGAAGGCGATGAGAAGTTTTTTTAAATCCCACATAACTTAAACAAAACATCAGTCAGTCGATTAGTGGAGAACCATTCAGGGGTTCTCAGACAGTGTAGTTGAACCATATTAGGAATACACTGACAGATACTGACTGTCTAGTAATATATGCTATAGTACATGCTAAATACACCTTCCTAAACTTACCAGATTGCTCTCAAGTCCTGTTACTCTCAGAAAGTTTCATTAATGTAAATTTGAAAGTGACATGTAAATCATTTTTTATACTTAGCATGATGATGTTGCTTACATTATGTTGATTCAAGCAATGTTAATAAACCATAATGTGTAATCTTGCAATTAGCATAAACAATGTAATTTCCAGGAAAGTTAGGAAGTATTAAGTACCTTTCCAGCAGGATAATCCCTAAATACAAGAGGAAAGAGGACATCTCTCAGCCAAGGGATGATACTAGCAGGGCAGACATCCGTAGGAATGGAGTCAAGGATCAGCTTAAACAATTTCAAATCCATCTGTCCCAGAATCTCCTCCTTAAAAACCAAGATTAAAATGAGTATTGATCATTATCAGTGTTAAAGATGTTTAATATGTTCTTGTATTATCACATCGGAATTACTCAAAACAGTTACCACATATATTCAAATGTTTTGGATTAAGTTTCATCTTCATAAGTACATATGAGATAGAAAAAGATTGGGAGAGTTTATTGGAAACATGTCAGGCCATAGTAGACACATTCATTGTTCATAGCTTCCCATGTTGCCATCTCTATATATTGATTGAAATAAGAGTTCTGCAACAGAAGAATCCCTACAATACACCATTCTCAATACTAGACATTAGTAGTATAACCAGAATGGAAAAAGGCATTGAGGTTTCGATGACGTAATGAGTTGCATCTTTTTAGGAATCCAATACATGAAGCCTCCCTTCATATTTACAAGGCCTCAGGTTCCTTCTAGGATATGACACAAACAACTTACACAATTCATTAGCTCTGCTAGAAAATAATGACAATAAACTTCTGGAAATATCATGTTCACAAATTTTTGCTCAAAATTTTGATCTCTGGTGAACTCAAATAACTTAGTGAGATTGACCTCAAATAACATCTCACCTCCACAAAATAAAATTTAGAATTCTACTCCACAATATATTAAATCCACATGCAAAGGATGAGATATTGCACTGTTACAGGATTTTCACATTTTGACCTCTGGTGACCTCAAATTAAATTTGACCTCAAATAACAATAGGCTTCTTCAGCATCCACATGCAAATTATGAGATCTGTCAAAGATTTCTCTTCATTGAGTTTACAAGGTTTTCCCATTTTGACTTCTGGTGACCTCAATTGGACGTTGACTTGATTAAGACAAACAAAAAGCTTCTTCTTCTCAATATGAGAAGTGCACTTAGTACAAAATTTGGCCAAGCTTCCTTACTGGAGATATTGGTGTTACAAGCAAGCTGTCGTACACACATATGCCATCATGATTGCATAGGTTATATTTATCATGGAAACCTGAAACACTATGTATTCTACATACCTTATGCCTGAGACATAGGGCCATGGCTGAGGCTAACATGGAAGCTTTCAGAATCTTCATCAGTTCTTCAACTACGGTAGGTTGTAGGAAAGAATGCCACTTATCCTGGCTGAAAGAAGCAAAACTTAAGCTCTGATGTAAGTTTGTTACTTTGGAGCTGATGTCATCAGCAACATTGCTCTGCATTCCAAACAAATAATACATTGTAACAGAAAGATGCTTGTTATCTGGAACAACCTAGAATTTTCCACAGAGCTAGTACATGACATCACGAGTTCCCATCATGTGCCAACACTCAGTCTATAATCCATTCATTAGCACTTTGACTGATCTACCAACATTAATTAATGAATTACATAGCATTTCTTACTTTCTCACATATCACCACTTCCTTCTCTTAATAATATGCACAATACAACCAAACGATTAAAATTCAGTTAGTAATAAGCACTTACCTAAAGCAATGCTCTCCATGAACCAATTCAAATGTTTTCAATTCTTTCATTTTAGCAAGCAGCTGAGGAAAAAGAAGAGAAAGAAATATTTAACTTTTAATATTTAAGTTAAACAATCCAACATCAATGTTAACTGGAAACAAGGCATGGATGAATGGTATAAATAGTGAACTATGTAGCAGGTCAATTTAAGTTAATTATATGTAGTATTTTAAAATGCCGTCATATTATCTTATATGGAAAGTAGTAATTAGCGAAAGTACAAAATCTCACCTGAATCTTGAGGTCAGTGACATTCAGATCCTGACTGTTACAAACCTAATGAATACAAAACAAAGGAACTATGTAGACCAGCACAGAAGAGGCAATGATCAATTGAGAGACTTTAAGGTTCTCTACAGCAGTGAATCTCTTCAATAAGTATGGTTCCTATAGCTATATCAATATACCTATATCAATATCTGTATCAATATCTGTATCAATATATCTCTATCAATATATCTATATCAATATCTATATCAATATATCTATATCAATATCTATTTCAATATATCTATATCAATATCTATATCAATACATCTATATATATATCAATATCTTTATCAATATATCTATATCAATATTTATATCAATATTTAATTCAATATCTATACTAATGTACCTATATCAATATCTATATCAATAACTATATCAATATCTGATATTCTACCAAAAGTGAACTTGAAGCAAACAGGTGTGATGTCATAGTTGCACACTGACAAATGTTTTGTTTTTTGCTTTATTTTTCAGTCTACTGATTTGACCTTGGATTGGATAGGGTTACTAGTTTGTCTAAAGGGGATGTGAAGTTTACAAGATACCAATACCTATGGTACATTCACATTATGGATGCATCCAATTGTGGTGTATAAAATTAGGTGAAAATTTTAAAGGAAAACAAAACATTATTTATCAGTGTGCAACAATGACTTCACACATGTTAGCTCCAAGGTCACTTTTGGTACGAAAGGTGGAAACTTCAACTGTCAATATCACCAAAACAGTACATAGGAATTGAATGCAAATTTCACCCAAATGCTTAGATTATGTTCCTCTTTAACATATCAAAAAGAAATTTTGACCTGGACTGTTCTTTTAAGATTACCAGTAAGTACGGTTCCTATAGCTATATCCATATATCTACAATATTATACTTAAGATGACCAATAAGTACGGTTCTTATAGCTACTGTACATATTTATCGATATATCTACAGTATTTTACTTAAGATGACCAATAAGTACAGTTCCTATAGCTATATCAATACTTAAGATGACCAGTAAGTAGGGTTCCTACAGCTATATCGATATATCTACAGTATTATACTTACGATTACCAGTAAGTCATTTCAAGGTTTTAATCTATGATTTTGACCAGTTTATTGAGACACCAGTAGGATTGTTCTGACGTTAATAAATGGTCCTGTAGGTCGGTCACAATGTGTCATTAATCAGACATACAGAGATGCATAGCTATCAGCTGGAAATGCGCTCTTTAATCAAATACAGCTAGAATTGGGGAGAGAACTTCTGAAGTGTCACTTGATGCACTCAGTGTTGACATCCAGGTGTTGAGCTAAAGATCTTAGAGACACATGGAAAGTTGGTTTTAGGTCGAATTGGTAGTGAAAACCTAGTGTGGCTAACATTAAATATATCAACATGGTTATATGTAATAAGGCAACGAAGGCTCAAAATGAATCTAACTCTGTTATAGACATAAGACAGCAATATCTGGTTGGCTGACAGACTTGGTAATCCCACATCACTGCAGATACTGGCTATGAACCTCTCATCAGTCACATTATCCAGACATTCTCTCAATTCTTTCATCTGAATCGAAAGATTCTCAGACACTTCAGTCTCCTCCAGTGTCATTTGCTTCATTAGATAATTGGCCTTTGTTTTATGCACCATCTGAAAACAAGATAGAAAAAAGTAACCTATAAAGCATCAACTATCCTTATCTCTTTACATTTTCATTCAAATTCAAATGATAAGCACAAAAAATATATCTGCTACAAAATATGATTTTAATCATTTTGGTCACATGTCATGATCACCTTTGATATTCACAGGTTGACATGTGCTGTTGCTTGTGACTGCTATTGAACACAACACTAATTAGACATGTGGGCACAAATTGTCCAACAAAACAGTTCCATTCAAGGAAAGACTTCACAATTCCAAAGGGACTGTTTTGTTCAAGACGTTGGATTAATGGTTCAATTGTTTGGCAAAATTTGATGCAGGGCAAATTTTAATGGTGGTCCAGTCATCCAAGTTGACCAAATTTCTGTCCGGAAAACCAAACTCAGCTGTAGAGGTTGTCCATTGGATGAGTAGTTGTTTACATCAAATTCAGAATGCATTGTAACTAAATATCCCAAAATAGGTAAAATGATAAATTGGTATCACCCCCAAAGCTGGTGTTCTATTCACCAAACCTACACATGTCTCATACAGTGTATATAATGGTGTTCTATTCACCAAACCTACACATCTCTCCTACAGTGTATATATTGGTGTTCTATTCACCAAACCTACACATCTCTCCTACAGTGTACATATTGCTGTTCTATCCACCAAACTTGCATATCTCTCGTACAGTGTACATATTGCTGTTCTATTCACCAAACCTACACATTCTTATACAGTGTACATATTAGTTATTGCTATTTTGATACATATTTTCAGAAACCAAATTTGCTGTTCAGACAACCAAAATGTAAGACCTGTTTGTCCTGAGGACAACCAGAAAAGACCTTAAAAACTTTGCCCTGCAACACCTCCATCAGACATGTTTCAGAAGTTCATCTTATCACCAAATTTAAGAATTATTAAACAAAATGAATTGTGGGAAACCTGCACAGATACAATGATGTGTATGAAGTCTTTATTGCAGCAAACAAACACATTATGACTGCAAAGTGAAAAGAACTTGTCTCAAGTGGTGTTTCTGACATGTGTTTCACTGAGCTGAACCATGGGTCAATAGTTTATTATAAGCCAAGCCCTAAGTTTCTTCTGGAATTGTGCAGCCACTAACCTGTAAATCTAAACCAAAGAGCTTTGCAAACTCCTCTGCTTCTCCAAACTTTGACAGATGCAGTAGTCGATGGAATCTAGTTTCTGGGAGAGCTTCAGTCAAACATCTTACTCTGAGAGTGGACACTTCTCTATTATCAACATCCTCATCACCATACTTACTCGTTCCCTCTATCATATAGATAGTTTCCTAGAAATAAAACAAAAATATTTTATTCTATATTTATTAATTGTTAATGATTAGTACATTAAACAGAAAAACACTAATTCAAAACTGCAAACTGGTAAAAACAAGGTATGCTTTAAAGCTGGTAGCCTTTCTGACTGGCAAGTACAGTAGCACACTGTACACTACTGTAAATCATAGACTGAAACTCAATGACCTCTATCAAATTAGTAATCCTACATACCAACTGTACATAACCTGAACACTATAATAGTTATTGACCAGACAAGTCCTTTGGGTCATACACACATAAACCGACACAAACATACCATCATCATCACATGGCTTCACTTTGAAATAAGAAAGATATGATTCAGAAACCGCTCTACTTCTTACATTTAATACAATATTTCAAAATAAACCAGGTTTAGCTATTATTCTTTAGGAGTGATGTCCAGTTGGTGTGAGGAGCTTCCCTAAATATGGGAAGTTTAGTACATTATACAGCAATTTACCTAGGTTCCTAGTGGTTTATAACAAGCTATAATTATTATTTTCAGGTACACCATTGTAATCTGGAGCAAGTCCATCATGTATTTATAAAGTTGTGTAATAATGATTTGTAACTCACAAAGTATGGTGGCATGTCAGCTAAGAAAGAGTACGGTTTGACTGCCAGAGAATAGACACATTCCATCCCAGGCAATGAAATCACCTTGAGGAAGCTCTCTCCATCAATGGATGTTACAGCTACAACCTGAACGGAGGTATCATCACCTCTGTCAAATATTTAATGAAGTAAAAGTAGTGAATTTTAATGTATGAAACAAATATCATCATTTATAACAAAATGGAGAAAGTAAGATACTAAT
The DNA here is from genome assembly GCA_010014835.2 of Apostichopus leukothele. Classification (NCBI taxonomy): domain Eukaryota; kingdom Metazoa; phylum Echinodermata; class Holothuroidea; order Aspidochirotida; family Stichopodidae; genus Apostichopus; species Apostichopus leukothele. The sequence continues at coordinate 6,212 of JAAAKB020133580.1, read as the reverse complement.
AATAACAGAAGTATCCAGAACTATGAGAAAGGCAGACACAATAATAATAATAATAATCAGCAGTTATCCACTCAGCCACAGCACCGGTATACAAGCATATTGTATCACCAATCATACAAACTAGCGCATTTCAGTTATCCACTCAGCCACAGCAATGGTATACAAGCATATTGTATCACCATTGATACAAACTAGCACATTTCAAACTTTTTGGACCTACACAAAATATATCCACAACACCTAATACTTCTGCAAATTAATAGTGTTCAAATTGGCCATTCCTCTGATAAGGTCATCCATACAATTCTTGCCATTTAACTGGTTAACTATTCTTAGGTTTCCAGTTTTGAATTCTCTGATGCAGAATTACACAGAACCAACAAAGCACTAGTTTATGATTCACAATAGCTACTAGATTTTTCACTTCATCTACTTCCAGCTCCATTTAATCTCCATCTTCTCGTAATTAATACTCACTCTAAATTACTGGAGGACAACACAGGATTATAATTGATCAGAATGAAATCATTAATCTCCATCGCAGACCAACGAGCAAGTTGAATCAAATATCTCTTATCAAATGCAACAAGAACATTCTGCAGAATGAAAGATAACACAAATTTATGAACCTAACAAGACTTGTTAGATTAACCTCATTTAATAAGTATAAATTAACGACACCAGTTCATGGATGTACTTTACACAAGCTCACATTTACAATACTTCTAGTGTTCTTCTCACGGTCTCTTTATATAAATGTTTAATAAATTGATTGATCATCACTAGGATTATATGTACATTATATATTATATATGGGTGCATATCAGTGTTAAGGTTAACAGACAGCGCACAAACTCTGTTTCACAAATCAACAATATATGAATCTGCTAGATGAGTATTCAGGGTTTTTCCTTTATTTTTCTTCTTCCACTTAAATGAACAACTTACCTTATCATCAAGGACAAAGATGTAGTCATCAAATACCAAACATTTTTGGAAGCTGTCACCTGAAATAAATACAGCAGTATTAATTCTTAGATGTCACCAACTGGTTTAGGACTTAACAATGAATATAATACTATTTTTATTTATCCAGATATAGCCCATCAGTATAAACTATTATAAACAGCAGGGGGAAAATAGCAAGGAAAAAATATCAGATTACTCATAGCTGGATATGACTGTTCTGTCACCAATAGCCAAATCACCAATAGCATAGTGTATGTTGAATGTTGAAAACAGCTGATCTGAGCGGAAGTGATATTATTCAAAGTACCATGTAACCATTAAATTCTAAAACTGAGTTCACAGGTGTTTCTCCACTTCCAACACAACTACACAATGCACTAAACTATTGTTGGCCAGAAGGGCATGTTGACTCAATAGACAAAAAATACCCTACCCTACTTAAAACTGTTCCTACTATGATTAACTAGAGAACTTTACTCTGATAAGTACTACTTCAGTATTGAGTATGAATCAATTTTGCTGACAGATAATGTAAATCATATTTGCCTAGATTCGCCATCACTCAGTTACGTAAAGTGTAAGTTTTCATCTTACCTTGCAGGTATCGTGATGGAATACACTGATATAGCTCAGTGACGTCTGACTTCAATTTCCACACAGCCAGCAGATTTGTACCAGATCCCTGCAGAGAGTACAGAGTCCATGTACACAGTATGTGAATTATTTAAAGTAGCTACTACATTCTGAGGAAACATGTTTCACAGTGATGGCATGAGGACAAAATATGAATAATTTGAATTAATGGTACATTTAATGTAGTAATACGATGTCATTCAATGTTATGTATGTATATTACACACAGTACAATATGGTGTATTGGTACAAGAAATACTAAGGATGAGATTCAGGATTTGACATTCATCCCATTTGAAATTGTACCATTCATACTAGCACTAGTCTTATTAGTTTATTCCTTTTTTTCTTGTCATGGTTTATTTGTTGTGGAGTGAGGAATAAATTTATGGGCATATTCCTGCCATGTTTTTGCACTTCTTATCATCTAAAACACATTTGAAGTACCAAGACTCCAAATACAAGTTTATTCCCATAGAATGCTTCGAACCTTTGTATTTGTAACAGTCACCTTCAAGTATTAAAACAAACATGCTTGGGGTAACCGAATCTCTAATCTCAATAATTGATAAAAAACAAACTCACAGTAGTAACAGCATAAGCCCCATCTGGCTGTGTGTAGGAGGCAAGGCTCCTTGGAACATTGATAACTGAAGACACATCAATGGTATCATAAACCATCATCTAAAAACAAACAATAAAATCATCTGGTAGTTAGCAGTTACCTTCTAAATTAACAATAGATGATAATCAGAACCTCCACAATGCCATGTTTAGATTGTATCAAGTCTTTCTTAATATTTAGATCATACCACACAATTCTATGAACTAAGAGTGACTTTAAACAAAGATGAATGAAATATGCAGCTTCAGCTTTGGTATTAATTTGAAGGTGTTATCTTCAGATTAATTGATTGAGAGACAGTAGCAAAAATGCAACTGCAAGTCATGTAAAATTCCAAAGAAAATCTAAAACATCCAAGAGCAAAAGCCAGGAGATAAAACACAGAAGTGTCTGCCAGTGGCAAGGCACATACAATTCCTGAAGATATCATATGGAATAATATTATCAACATGAACATCAAATACCTTCATTGATATCTCTGGGCAAGGCACATACAATTCCTGAAGATACCATATGAAATAATATTGTCAACATGAACATCAAATACCTTCATTGATATCTTAGGCAAGGCACATACAATTCCTGAAGATACCATATGGAATAATATTATCAACATGAACATCAAATACCTTCATTGATATCTCTGGGGAAGGAGCATGTGAATGGTCACACAGAAACATCTGTAGCTGTAGTCAAAGATGTTCAGTGGTAATCATATGTGAAATTCAGTGAAATGTCTGTAATTGCAAAGTTGATTGCCATTTGATGTCAGACAGGGAAGGTTGTGTTAGGCTGAGATGCTCTTTGATTAATGCTGTCACATAACAGTATGTGTTTTTAATTTTCTCTTCTCATCTGTGCTTAGTTCCAACAATTTAACCTTTAACGACTGACACATAGGATAGACAATACCTTTTGAATGACTTCTACATTTCCAATCTTGATTGCTGTAAGAATAAAGACAAAAAGGCACCAGTACTCCATATCGTAAAATTGACCAGCATTTTAAATCATTGCATTTCCCTGAAGCCTTTAGTATTCATGATAATGTAGGTATTGTCATATTTATAAGACAATGTACTATCAGCAGGTACTTTACAGTTCAAACTTGCTGAATGTGGTCATGACACAGAATCTTACTAATGCTACAAGGTGCATGTTACCATGGGTGCAATGATTGATAATTATGCGCTACCTTTGCAATAACAGCCTGGAGATTATTTATGTCAAGCCAAGACAGAGAGACATACACTGCTATACACTTTACAAATGTCATATTTTTCCATTTTAAAGCCTTCTTTAATGTGACTCAGTGTTGCTATGGGGTAACCAAGATTGGTAAATGCGTGGGTTAGGACTGTTGTCTTGCAGGACAACAAATTTGTTTGATTTTATCACTATCAAATAGTCTATATCCATATTTAACCTTTGCACATTATGGACATTAGTCATTACTTATTATATACATTACCATGCTTGTATCATTACCTACCCTTAGTCCCTTGTAGATGTGACACATCAGTGGTATCCTTTATGATGTTTGATTTATGTGATGAATAGTTACATGTAAGTCATAGCATTACTAACTCACCACTGTTAAAAGGACCAGTGTGGGTCATTAGAACTAAATATAGTATCCATCAGCTATATTGCAGGCAACATGATACACACACATACCTGATTGTATTTCAGTAAAACTAATCTTTGGAAATCTAAAGAGGGTTGTGGAGGTCAGAACCAGAAAGTTCCAGATATCTGTGAAGTAAATAGCAAATTAATATATTGACAGTTTATGAAAAGCAGGAAACTAATATTCCCACAATCAAAATGCACTTCAATTGAAACACTGTTCTCAGACAGTGCCCAATTTATCAACTGTACATCTATTTGCAGTGCATTTCAAGCTGACCTTCTTCAGTTCCTGTTTTGTTGAGTAAGTAGGCGGGTAAATCATTGTTTAAATGGCCACAGATCAGTGAAAAGCAAAATGAAACAATGATTACAGGCAGAATTTGGTGTGATATGTCAAAGTGTCGAAAAATTAAAATTTTTGAGGACATCATGATATGTATCTTTTAGTTTTTGAGTCAGTCTTCTACAGTATGAACAAATGGATTAAGTTACCTTATGTGTGACACTTGAATGACCATTCAATATATTATTCATACTTTGTCATTTCAGCAGCATTTCACATTGCACAAATCTGAATTCTTTCTTCAGTACTTAATGGTCATAAAATTCAAGATCAATTTTATGTTAGCAGATAATGCAGTATGACGGCCTAAACCTGAGACCAAGTGGCTTCTATCCCTCGGGCAACCAAGTCATACTTTATGGTTGTCTGAAAGCAAATTTGGTTGTCCGAAAAAAGTTGGCAAACTACCAAAGGATGTGTACTGTACATGTAGGTTTGTTGAAAGCAACCAACTTTGGACCAGTAATTATATTATAGACCTATATTATAGATTATAGACCTACCACTATTTACGTTTTATTTCGGTAAATCTAGAAATCTAGTAGTCTTGGATGATTGTTCAACCAGAATGCAAAAATGCATTGTGGTTTCGATGATGTAAGATGAGCAGTTTTCTTCATGAATCTGACGCCCTCCACCAAAAACAATAGGCTTATTTTACACAATGTGGTACTCCTACACACCAAATATGAGTTCTGCCCATGATTCCCTTCTTGAGATATCGTGTTTAAAAGGTTTCACAATTTGACCCCTGGTGACCCCAAATGACCTTTGGCCTCCACCAAAAGCAACAGGCTTCTATAAATCAAGGTGGTTCTTCTACACACAAAATATGAGGTCTGCCCAAGCTTCCCTTCTTGAGATATCGTGTTTACAAGCTGAGCGTCACAAGCATACTCACCCATACACACACTTACATACACACATATGCCATCATGCATGCAAAGGTTACGATTATCATCGAAACCAAAAATGGCAAAATGTCTTTTGTTTGAAATATGTCATCATGGCCTGCCACCCTAGAAATGCATTGGGCCCCCCTGGAAACAGAAATCTAGTTACGCCCCTTCATTGGAATCAATTGTATACTCACAGAAAGATTATTACAAATACTGCATATTCATATTTAATATCATTATATATTTCATTTTTTTTATAATTCCAAGAGTAATAAAATTGAAACAAAGATGAAAGGAAAACAAAAATAAACAGATAGAAAAGAAATAGAAAAAAAAGAATGAGTTGTTATAATATGACGATATACAATAAGCACATTGAAAGTGAAGCATGTAAACACATACACAATAATAACACACATCAGAATATGGAAGTTCTCATAGAAAAAGTTGACTTGGTTAATAACCCACAATTGTAGCAAAATGGTATCACATACTTCCATTCATTGATCTAAACTACAGCACCATATACCCAATCTTCCAACCGGATTTTCGTCCAAAAAGTTTACTTATAGAAAAAAATTTGTCGTCTAAGAAATTCAAAACATGATGAAAGTACTTCTGGAATTACTTGGCAATCACAAATATGTTTTAGTGAAGTAACACAGATTCGACTAAGGGCAAAAGATTCAATGTGGCCCTCCTACTAAGTTAAATGCACCTCCCAACCTCCTCCACCCCCCCCTTTTCAACCACCCTCCCTCTTGAAAAACGTACTCTGTAACCCCACTGTACATGGATTTATAACTAACTGCATGTCCTTGGCAATACCAAAATTATTAAAAAACTTCTTAAGTAATCCAGTTTTGTGATAAACCTTTTTGACCTGCAATCAAGTTTAACTCAACATGGAATTACATAACTATAGTAAAGGAAATGCCTGACTAAATGATATGCTGATGTTGCTGATAAGCTCACCCCCTATCCCACCCACCCCCCTCCCCCGCATAAAATATTACGAGCCATTTTGAATTGATTATATCATCATAATAATAATAATAATAATAATATAATAACATGATTCAGTCATATGTTACAATAGTACACTCAAAGA
>JAAAKB020133359.1:0-12582 GCA_010014835.2 Apostichopus leukothele | reverse complement strand
ATTTTGTTGTCATTGTAAAGCGCTCTTGAACATGCTTAAGCATGAAAAGAGCGCTATATAAATTTGGTAAATAATAAAAATAATAATAATAGTAATTTCATCAACACAAAATGTAGATGTAATGAATGTTAAGCCCAATGACATATATAATCTTCCAAGTAACATTCATGATGTTTGCATTACTATACTTCCTCTGTAGTGACTTCACAGTGATCTAGAACCACCAAAGACGCGCACAACCTTACAATGCTTTTCTCACACGTTCATGCAATGTACACTCCGCAGGATTCTCTATCACACGCTTCTAATGTGCTCAGTGTAACAGTGGCGATAAATCATATATCGTCTGCCTCTAGCACTCCAAATCTCTATGAAAACCAAGAAGAGTTTTCTGACACTGTGGCGATTAATTTTCTCGGTGGATTTATAGCTAGACTTCTAAGGATCTGATGAGTAATATTTCGCGAGAAAGAGAGACCAGAAAAGTCAATAGCTGTAAAAGAGCGTCTGTACTCCGACGAAATTCGCAAGCCACAAGCTTCAAAGGGATAGATCAATCAAAGCTTACGTCAGTCAACATATTTTGATGAATCGTCTGGTATATTCGTAATAGCAAAAAAGCATCGATGTGTATCGTAACATTGATGTTGCTTTAAACCACGTTTCTTCTGAGTGGCTATGTACTTCCGCTGTGTCGAGGTTTGCCGGAAGCATACTGAGTTATAGATAGGTGATCCACCCCACTAATGACCATAATGCAATGGGTGGTATATGCTATTAAAAGAGATCATTGCTAGACCATGTTATCTGCCATATCTGCAGAGGCACTAGATCACATGGACTCTGACAGAAGGGGAAGTGGAGCTATTAAAAGCCTTCCCAAACAAATATTTTAATGTTTCATTTCTACTTATCATGTTTTATATAAGGATTTTCAGACTTTTGACTTCCATAGAAAAGAAATAGAGTTCTTGAACTCACTAAGGTGGATATATATATACTAAGTTTGACATTCATCCAAGCTTTGCGTCTATTATTATCATGATTTACGAGGTTTTCGGACTTTTGACCTCTCCTGATCTTTAAATATTCATAAGAGAAGCTTCACATCATCGCTGGGATGCGGGAATTGAGCGAGTGGCCTATACGCATCATGCATATGCTACACACTTGAATGCATATGCTCTTGGAAAAGTCTGAAAGTCAAATAGCCAAGTCCAAAAGCTGAATGGATTTGTTATTGTTTGCAAACAGTTAATCCTAGTAGTGATCCACAGAGCATTGCATTTGTAGTTCCCTCGGGGCAACTACTCGGGACTCATTCACATAAAACAAGTAGTTTTTATTTTTTCTTATTTTGTTGTTGTTGTCGTTGTCAACAACATGATTTTTTTTATCTTTAATCTACATTTGTGTAGACTTCTAGACTTACACAACTACATAACAAAGTAAATCTGAGGGTAATTTGTGTCAGAGAATCAATGGCTGCAATGGTTGCAAATTGGACATTTGATGGCTGGTAACAGGAAAAGATTTGGGAGCTAGTTGTGAAGAGGAAGTCAAAAGTATTAGATTTATGACACAGAGAAGCATTTCACAGAACTGGTATGGGGAGGCTATCGTGGGCGACTTCCGTCGAACAAACTCAGAAATGTCACGGATTGAAAGAGCGTATTTGAAATACATTTTGCAAATCCTAAGCTGCCAAAATCGCCCAACAGATTTCTAGATATAAGCTTATTTTGTGCTTTGAGGAATTTGTATGCCAAGCCAGTCTGAAGTTCTTATTGTGCCCAAGGGCTTTTGTACACAAGGTGGATCCACATGTAGTTTTCAAGTTACAGTGTTTACTAAACCACATACATACATGTTTGCAAACACATATGCATACACCCACAGACACACATCATCTATGTTGCATAGATTCCTTTTGCTTTCAGCGAAGGAACAAATACTGTACTCACCTGAGATTTTCTTCGCTAAATTCTTTGGCCAAGAATTTTGACAGTTCTTGCCTTCCGAGAGGATCTTTTAGGAGACCATCAAAAGAATATCCCCACTTCTTTACCCTCCACACTGGTGCATCCTTTAAACTCCTAAACAAGAAAAATATTTAAGGCTGTTAGACGACCTAGGCTTCAACTCCTTGCACAATGTCATATTCATTCAACACATAACACAGTAGTCATTCGATCAAGGGGGCAGCAATGGTCTTTGTACATCAACAGTTTTAGTTATAGTTATTAAAAGTTATCTACAGGGGATGGGAGGGGAGAGTAAGATGGATGGGGAGGGATATCAATTCAGTCCAATTAATGCAACATAGTACTTTTAATGATTAATTTTAAAGCTAATGGGGGAGTACATTCACATAAAACTGACTGAGAAATATAAAAAGAGGTTTGAAGGAACAAAGAAATGATTGGATAAGACAGGATTGTATGAGTTGACCTCAGTATGACAATCCTGGCTCACTACCAATTGATGCTATCCAGATGAAATTTGGAGGCAATATTATCCGTTAAAATAATATATCTAACAGAGGTGGAGAGTAAGTTTATGAGATGAAATTAAAACAAAGAAACATGACAGGCTCACATTGTACTTGCTGCTTCCCAAAGAGTTGGGTCATCTGTTATCCAAGGATTAGATCCGAGTTCTGTTGTTGACAATAGGTTATCAAACTCACTGTATTGTTGACAATAACTAATTAATCTGTGAACGAGAAAAATTAAAATAATTAAAATGGAGACGACAATATTGCACAGAGAAGAGGGACCTTTTGGGATACATAAGTGCTGATTATTTTAATTATTATTATTATTTTTGGGGGATACATGCGTTTCCTTTTTTTTCCAGTGCAATCGCCAGATATATCCGGTGCTTCTTTAGTCACTTCTAAAATCAAGAATATGCAGACACGCACTGAACCCTTCACACAATTATCCACACCCTCGGTAGTAGGAAAACTTCCATAGGAACATTCTCCATGATGAAGGATGCATGCAAAAGACGTGTGTTCCTCTGTCCATGGAAAAATGCACTTTCTATAATAATAATAATCATAATAATAATAATCATAATAATAATAATAATAATACTTATTGATAGTATTTCTTTATCTATAGGATAAAACCATTACAAATAAGCGTCACTGTGATAATGAGGGTGAATATTTGAAAATTAAGACTACTAAGTTTTTTAAACTATCAGCATGATGAAAGAGATGACCGGAATGCTCCATTTTGAACATGTTTTTAAAAAATATTGTATTTTCTATATTTGGTTTATATTAAAAATACAGCCTGATATTTGGTTAACTTTTACAGCTGGGTTAGATCAATGAGACAACTGTATTCCACCAGTTTCAATGAAAACCAAATATTTTTTTGTACTAAATATCAACAACTGAACAGAGAAAGCAATTAAATAGCTTCATACTCATGGTTTCAGATGAAATAAGGAAAAAAATATTATTTATTTCTCTCAGCAGGAACTACTCCATCCTGTCCGCACCAATATATTGACATTATATAATTTTCAAATTTCTACAACAAACAACCATTCACAACTTACATATCTAATAAAAATCCATCCAAGAGGTACTTTTCTACTCGCTCCCTTGTGAGTTAATGTTGTAATTCAGAGAGGGGAACATGCAAAATTTGAAATCAGCATAGAACCGAATGTTTCCACTATAGCCTACACAATCTTGGACAACCTTCTTCCAGAGCTACAAATGGATTAATGCAATTTTATACACATTTTAGCACCAACAAATATGGTTTAAAAACTTCCTTGTATAGGCTTGATAGCCTACTAAACTGGTATCTGTTAATTGGTGTAAATTACAGCTGGAGTGAAGAAACTGCAAACCATCATATAAAATTTAAGTTGGATCACATTACGATGCCAGCCAGGACTTTGTGTCGCATTACACTTGTGTCTCTGACATATATTAACGCAAGTCTATCTTGTAAGAGGTTATCTCAATGGACTGTACTTAGGATACAGATATGGCCTTAATTTCATCACCATTAATAATATACAATTAATTCATATTAAACAATACAGAGGAAGAATAAAGGGACAATGTAAGTTTGTTGGAAATTCAATCAAGAGGAAAGAATAAAACACGATGAAAAGATTTCCCATAAAAATATAAACAATCTCTTTTGGGACATTTTTTGGTTTTTGCTGCAACACCTCAAGAAAAAAATATCTTGTCTTCCTAAAGAAAGCAAATGGCCTGAAGCTATCTCAATGAAAAATGATGTTTCATTAAACATTCAAAATCTCAAGCGAAAAAGAACGGGTGGCCTGCACTGCAAAATCACCATATTAATTTGCAATACACAACTTCAAGAGTGGAATTTTTCATACAAGCAACATATTTAATTCTGAAATTTGTAAGAGATGATATCTTAGGATAATTTTAAAGATACATGTTTCAAATTCAAGTTTTTTTCAATTTTTTTTGCTGTTTGAAGATTCATTATGTCTATTCAGAATGTAGATTACAGGCTTAGTGGAGTACAATCCACACATATGGGGGTAGTTCTCATGTAGGTAGTTCTTTCAATTCAGTGTTCAAAGAATGTTAAATCACTTTTGCCACAGCTTGTTTCAACCAAATGAAGAGTGCAGGGGACGAGAAACATGTTATTTTTCTTTATTTGGATTAACAGCTTAAGCTCTGGTGTACTAGTTATGACCGATGACTAGTACAAATAACTAAGAATATTAAAGTCGATCTTATGTTACTATTCTATTACCAGTTTCTCTTCTACTTAAAAGGTTGTCGGAAAGACGGTTTATAATTCCCTATAAACCACCGCTCACCCGGCCCTTTGATAAGAAAAAACATGGATACTTACAACTCGGCTATTTTTGAAGTTTTATACTGACGTTTCTCGAGCCTGGCTCTCATCATCGCTACCTACAAGGGAAAAATCACAAAGAGGAGACAAATTTGATTAGTTGGTATATTTATACTTTGAAGCCATCTAATTTCTGATAACACGGTCACATATCACTTGTCTTGAAAAGCTTACACAAAAATAATTGAAACGAGTGATCTTCTAACTACCGAGTATTTTACAGCCATTCAATTTCCTGGAAATATTCTAAGAAATCGGTATTGCCCGAAAACAACACACACTGGGTGAATGTCCAAAAATAACGTAAATATAAAAATGTTAAAAAGACGAATTGAAACCGAAATATTTATTTCTTACAGGAGCTGGATTTCTCTCATCACTGCAGTCAGTTCCATGTATCCTGTGACTGGCCTACATCTGGCCAGTTAGTATTAATTAGATAGCAAACCCACCACATTGAATACACAATTACAGTACATTTAATGAGCGCAGGGTACTCTCATTTTTTGATTTATTTGACTCTTTTTTTTTTAAAGTAATGGCTATTGTGTAGATATGCTAATTACCATATTACACAATTTAAATACAGATAACAGGAACACAGTGCAGGGTAGTAAGATTCGGTATCTTGTGTTCAACAACCCCATAACCCCATTATGGCTTGAACAATTAATTTTTCAACTTAGAAATTATGTGAACAACAAGCTGAAAGAAATATAAAATATATTAATCATCCCTAAGCTGGAGGACTGATATCTCTCTGGTTAGTGCCATGACTTCTGCTGGTATTAAGTTTTAATTAATTAATTGGCTAATAATGCCAACATATGACACGCTGTTTGTATATATATTATATACAATGATTGCAGGATACCTTCCTTTCTTTCTAGTTACTCGGGGATAACAATGCTAATCGACAAATTATAGAAATAACATACAGAAAATACATTGCATGGTACGTGAGCTTTCTGTGTTCCACTTATGAAGTCAACCACCCCGTCTGGGTATTTGAACGCTTCTGAGATCATAAAGTTTACAACTAAGAGTTAGCCTGCTAGCTCTGTTTGCTAAATTCTTATTTTGCAGGTATGTAATTGAATACTATTCATTTATAATTTTGGCTAAAATATTCTTTGACTTTGTTTTTATGCAAGAATGCAGATGAATAATTAAATGAAACAAGACTTTAAATAAATCCTGTCAGTTTTATGCTTCCTTACTTTAAATAGCAGTACAAGAGTGGAAACAATAAAGAAAACTTGAGTACTGAACAAGTTACAGTGATCATCAGCAATATTTGTAGTAAAAAGGTTTCCATTTAATAGTTAAATTTCTTTCTTGTACCTTCCCAAGATTAAACCATATTCTTTTGCTGTTTCCTTTCATTACAACGATAACCATTGGCTATTGTGCAAAGTTTAGGTGTTTTTTGGCAGTTTCTTTGTTAGATAGATGGTTAAATAACAATGGGTACAAAATCTGAATATGAGATGTACCATATGGAAATCTTATCACTCACATTGGGAATATTATGTGAAAAATATCAAACATTTAAACTTTAATTCAGGTGTAAACAATATGAACAAATTTTAAAGTAAGAGTCAGTTTATTGCACTTATAGCATCCGCTACCTTGATCCTTAATGTTAAAAAAGTGGCACAACGGAACATGAATGTATAACAGCATGGTATATGAATAGCCCCAGCTGCTATTCAAATATACAATCTTGATACTGCAACTTGAATTATAGAATGAGAGAATTTTTAATCTCAGTCAAATGATAAATTGTTTCAGAATGGATTGTGGTGGGGGAGGGGAGGGGGGGGAGGATTAATGAAAAGAAGTGAATGAACTGAAGGATCCATGACACTGGAGATGGATCAAATAACACAAATACTTTAATAATAATCCAATGACAAGAAATGACATAAAGTGACGTAAAGACATGAGCACATGGCTTAATGCTGATAAACTTGATTGACCGGTCCTTGAAAAATAAAACAATGCAATAATAAGCATACAGGTAGAGATCACACACTGACCTCCAAGAGGTGCTGGTATCTTTATTATCTAAAAATATCAAACCAAAAACAATAAGTCAAACTAACCTGCAAGGAACACCAGATGTCGCGGTTCTCACATTGTATTCCAATATCTCGACACAAGTAACCATTTCCAGAAATCAAAAACCAAAAAGGACTTAGCAAACTTCCTAACAGTGATGAGGAAAACCCCATGCGATAGACCCTGGATTCAAAGCTGTTCTGATCTGTGAGATTCTCGCCGCTAATTTAGCCCTATCGATACCACATGCTAGACCCACGTTGTAACAAGGTCACTTGACACAAATTTTGCGACTGGACTAATTACCCACAATACACTCCACCCCAGTACTTCTGAACTCCCACATGTGAGGCGGCAGAGAGGGTGGCCGGTAACTTGAGTGTGCTTGAGACGCACTTCTCTACACCAGATCAGTTTACACAACCTCGTCACAGGTCGCAGAGGAACATTTCAAAATCACCTTATATCCAGTCAATTTGGCTTGTTGGGAAATGCCATTCCAAAAGGTGAGCTGTAACTTTTACCTCTACATTTCAACAAAGAAAAGCCGCTTACATAAGTGGACGATGAGCCACTCGGGTATGGCTGATTGAGGTCGTAGAATCTTTCCTCCTTTCCTATTGTTTTATAATTTACTCTTACTTATTCTTGCATGAAGTAACTTTAAAGGTTTTCATCTGGCCAACTGCCAGATACCATGTGTGGAGGGAGGGCAAAGGTTTGATGCCTCTGGTCATTTTAGCGGATAACATATGTTCAATTTACCAATCAGCATGTCTAGCTGTCCCATCTGTCTTTAGAATTTGATAAGTCAGTTCTTATGTCCATCTGCCTTTAAATGGAGATCCTGATAGCATCCAAGTCAGCTCCCTCTAATTTTGATATATTTACCTACACTGGCATTTAGCATTATGCAACATTATCAGGGTGTCAAAGTATTCTCTCTCCTTGATACTCACAAAACAAAAAGTTGAATAAGATAGCTATGAAAAAAAAAATTGTCTGGGACTTTCATTTTCATATTAATTAAATCTTAAAAGAATAATGCTTTAATTTACAATTGTCAAAAGGTGTGGCTTTATAGGTGAAACTTATTTATCGCCTAAGAAGCTTTCTGCATTTGGTCCAGCTGTTTTGCCCCTAACTTGTTGCGTATTAGTCATAATTAGATTGCAAATGATCAAGTACCCCCTCCTAGATTTCTTGACTAAATGAAGGTTAATGAGCAGCGACTAATTAATGAAATCCAACGATGTTGATATTTCTTCACACAGACACGTACATAATTACAGAAGTAACCTCTTGTAAACAGCATATTGGAAAATTTTTGTTATTTTTTTTAAAATGAAGCTTGATTAATCCAGCTATGAAGTACCTAGTCATGAGATGCTAGTATGTGTCTGATAACATTGCAAAGCAACTCAGTCGACAACTATATATGCATATAAAATATACATACACATGTGTGTATATATAGGCTATAAATATATATAAAAATAAAATTAGATAGATCTACATGTAACATTTGAGCAACAATAAAGCTTATATCAAATTGGTTGAACCAAGATGAACATTGAAGTAAAACCAAGAAAGAGGTCAAACTATTTCTATAACCTCTCCTTGAGCTTTCTTCAATTCCAATCAATTCACAAGACTTAGATTTAATATTGACCATTTTTTTGCTTACGATGACAAGTTTAACAAAAACTACATCATCTTATTACCTCTTCACAGACACATACAGTATATATCTGAAGACCAGAAAGTGACTGACACTTAACAGGATTCATCCACACACGCTAAAACAGACCTACTTGATTAAACTACAACTTGAAGAAATACAAAACCCACTTAATTCTGATTATGCCCTATTTAGACAAACAGTTTCTCAGTCAGAAGCAATTAATACAGCAAAGCAATCACAATAGCAACAAAATTTGATTACAAATTAAATTTACAAAAGCCTTTGACCAAGCTCTCAGACAACATGCTGGGCTCCATTTTAACGACGACCTACAAAAGTGTTTTCCCTGTGAATTTACCACTTAATTTTGGCGGGTACTTTTGCCGAATTTCATCTGACATCACAGAGTCGGTGCAAATTATCCTAATCAAGTCTGGTTACTGGTAGAAAGGACTCCCTGTAATTTAGTCTAAATCTGGTATTAAGTTGTTGGAATTCATCAGAAAACCATTTGAGGTATACCCATATCATGTACACAGTGACATTCCTTCTAACTAACTTCTGAGTTTATGTCATACATGGGGAGGTCTTAATTCAAAGGGCATTGGTGACGCAAAGGGGTGAAATGCATATTTTTTTTATTTTGCTACATTATTTCACTTTCACCAATTATCAGTGCTTGAATATAACATTCCTTTCATGTCAACTGCTAGGTGATATGCTAGGCTATATATATCAATATGAACAGATATCATACAATATAAATAAAATGATAGGATGTTTCACTGGGGAAAACAATGATTGCAAGTGCTATAATTGAATCCCTCTGACCCTGGATCTGCCACCCCTCACCCCCCCCCCCTCCTCCTCCCTTCCACCGGCTGTTGTTTTATCCACATCTTAAAGTAACTAAGCACATACATATTAAATGAATTATTAGATTTCTTTTGACAGACAGCAGTTTAGTACATGCAAGTAACTGTTGGAGACATTCTTAATTTACTATTGTTACAATGCTGCAGTTACATTATAAATTTCAATCAGCAGGCAAACCAGCACACTGCTGTGTCAGTATTGTGATATGGATGTGACACAGGCTATGATTAGTTGAACCAGAAAGCCCAAAGGCTTTGTGATTCCTTTCAAAATTTGAACATGGAAGTTTGGAAGTCAGAACTGGAATCAGAGTGAGCTCGACAATCCCAATGGTTTCTTTGCCATTATAAAAAAATATATAACTAGCAATAAAGGAGTAAAGAGGTTTCAATAAAACTTGGTTTGGTTGGTGTGACTGCCAGAAGTTGGTAACCAAAATCCAAAAGCTAAACAGCTTTTAGTTCGGGGCTTGGCCAATCTTTTTTGGTTCTTGAGAAGCTGACTTATTATGGGAGTTCTTTCTTGGCCACTTTCTACATTGACATGACCTTTGAACTCCAGCTCCCACTGTATCATCATTTACATGTAATTAGCTCTATCCATAGCAGTATTCCTGACAATACTGTCTAAGTACATTTTTATACATAATTACTGACCTAGGAGGATGAAAATGTAAATAACCTTTGACCTCCACCAGCACCAATATTATTCTACACATCAAGGGGAAGCCACACGTCAAGCATGAGTTCTGACCAACATTACTTCTGAAGATGTACTGTTTACAAGATTTTCCTACTTTGACCAACTCTATTGACCTTATTTGACCTATGACCTCCACAAAAATGAGAACAATTCTTGCACTCACTAATGTGGATCTCTCAAAGTATATATTTCATTCAAGTATATATTTTGGAGTTTTTGTGCTTTCTAAGGTGCTCTGTTGACTACCATATAACACAACATGGTACTTGTTACTCTCTTTGGTGAAAATGTATACAAAGTAGGAAGTTCATTGAAGATTCAACATTGAATTAAGTTGTTTAGAAGGTATTCAGAGTTCATTCCCCTTGACCTGTTGACCTCCTTTAATAGAATGACCTTTGATCTCCACCAATTGCAAAAGGGTTCTAGCATTCACTAACAAAAATCCATACACTAAGTACAATCATGCACTCTGTGAGTTATCTTGTTTACAAGCGCAGTGTCACATACACCCAGATGCAAACACACACACACAAGTGTGTTTTTTATTCAGACTGAGGACCCCGTTGTCGACACTACTGCATAGATTCCTCAAAAATGCACGGAGAAGCACAAAATCACCATCTAGGGTTAGGTGGAGGATTGATAGGAATAATATTACTATAATATAAAGAAAAGATGGATCATGGCAATTCCATAGTTTTTCTTTAAGCAGCATAACAGTCAGTTTCCTATGCCTGATCGAAAAAGTGAAAATATCTTCACGATCAGGTTTGCTGGTGGGAAACTTTTGCAATGTCAAGAATTTTTGCATTGTTTAACAATAAGGAAATCCTCTTTAACAGAATAAATTAAAACAGGGAAAGTCAGCAAAGTATATCCGATTCAGAAACTGATTCAGATTTCATAAAGAGAGGTTGCTTATTTTTGGCAAATGCCCCTCTTTTTTTCTTCTTGTGTTTATGACATTCCCTGTATGACTTTCTATTGTAATTATACTTCTGGTACTTTATTATCCAAACTGAAATATGAAGCTAAAATAATGCTCAATCCATCTGATATTACATGTTTGGAGATGGACACAAGGGTATAGTAAGTATATAGAACTTTGGAGTACTATACACAGTAAAAAGTGAAAAAGATGATGGATTATTCAGATCCTTGATTTGCCTTTACCTTTTCCTTGAGAAGCATGACAGGTGAACAGCAAGCAAAGTGAAGGTGATCATGGCACATGTCCTGTAAAATAATAAAAATTAAAAAAAAAATTAAAAACATAGATCAGAAGTTTTGGAAATCCAATTTCTTTCTTTCAGCAAATATTGTTACACTGGTCGGGTCAACTTTCAGAAGGTCTCTCCCTCTCGACCAATGTTAAATAAAGTCCTATAAATCGTGATATTTCTTCATGCAACAGCAACAAATATCCCATAAATATGATTAATAGTAACCATTTTTAAATCCTGTACTTCATTCTGTCTGACTTGTTCACCCTCTCTTGCTTTTCTGTTTTTCTACGTTTGTGTGTCACAATTTTGATTTGCCTATATTTGTAATTCTATTTAGGTTGAAAATGAAATATTCTGCATATGGTGCTGGTATAACTGCTTTTCAGCCAGCTAGAGTACTTGGTGCCCAAACAGCTACTGAAAGATAAATCTCTGATGCAATTGTTAAGTCATTTTACTCCAAATGATATGGTACCTACGATAGAACCACTGGACCTTTATATGTATCACAACTCTGAAACAGTATGAACATGAAAGCTGCCAGATAAAACACAACAAAAGTTTGGGAACCATGTTGGAGAGTATATGAAGTCAATGCATGCATTCTCTTTTCTCTAACTAACTTAGTGATGCACACTAACACCTACGGACGATATGTATAGTAGGCATGTCTTTATTGTACTGAGACGGTAAAAGTTTGCGAATTTTTAACTTTTGAAACTCGTATTTGGAATATATGGAATCTATCTGGGGCTTTTTTTTACCGTGGTGTTCCCTTCGCTTGTGTATCTGCTTTTGTTGTGACTTTCTGAAAGCCTTACATCATGGCAGGGAGACTGAGACATACCCAAAGCTGTATATTTCGTGGATTCGATTAATATTGCATAAACCTGACTGGAAACTAACTGCAAACACGATTAATTGCAACATCCAATGAAGAAATACCCTAGATGTCGACATATTTCACTAGGAAGGCATTTCAATTGCAGCAAAACCTTGACATTGTGTGGCACAGTATGTATACTGGCCTATAATAGCAGCGTATCATACGAAATTTAACCATAATTTACTTTTAATCGAAGAATTGCTACCCAAAATTAACGTTTCTGGTCAGTGAGAATCTGCTAACTTTGACATCAAATTTCTC
>JAAAKB020133249.1:0-12583 GCA_010014835.2 Apostichopus leukothele | reverse complement strand
AAGCCGCAAGCTGACCGAAGTCAGTCTCTTACATTCATATTTAACGTCCATGATTATGAATTGTCAATTGTCAACAAGTCTGTAACCGGACGACATACATTAATCTTGGAGTGACTCGAACAGGGGACCTTATGATTGGAAGGCACCGGCGTTAACCACTGAGCTAACACTCCACATCTTTCAAATTATGTATAATATATCTTTCAAAATATCTTTCAAATTATACTGATTTGTCTATACAAACGCAAAGGTTTGAGGTATGGTAGTGTTTGTCTGATGGTATACCTTAGCTTTGTGGTGATAAGAGCAAAAATGTTCTTTTAATGGTTAAAGTGTAAAGACGATGTCTTTGTTTTTCTGTGAAGTTTAGTTGTAACCTTCAGATACCAGAAAAAGTGATATGTGCAATGTACTGTAAGCGCTCAGAGTTACTCAGTCCTTTAGTTTGTACTTACTGTGAGATATGCTTCAACAGTTAAATAAGTTGTTTGTTTTGTTTCTTGTTTTGTTGGTTAGGTTTTGGTGCTTTAAATTATGATGAGGATATATAACAGAGTGTGTTGTCAAACAGCTGGCTGTTATCTGCAGAATCTGGTCACAACAAGTATACAACCTGCGTATAGACATATTGAAATACCTTTCTGTCATGTGCACTAGAGTTTTTCATTTAGTTACCCAAAAAAATACAGATCTGTGACACATTTTAGGTTTAAAGGTTCAAGGTTGAAGAATCCAGTAATCATTAAGTATGAAACATTCAAGAACCTCCTGAAAGCCCATCTGTTTCAGGAGGCATATAACAGTGATTTGTGCTTCAGTGCCTTACAGCATTTCATGATTCAAATAAGAACAGTCAGTATTAAACATTCAAGAATCTCCTAAAAGCCCACCTGTGTTTCAGGAGGCATGTCAACAGTGATTTGTGCTTCAGTGCCTTACAGCATTTCATGATTTGGTTACATTTAAGACAAATCATCAATTGATTGGTTGAGAAGTCCATGTCACTAGTCTGGTGCTCTCTATTTTATATTGCTTCAGAGATGGACAAATTAGAATTGTGTAATTTTCTATATATATGCCAATATTCTTCAGTGTTAAAGTAAACTTATTCCTCATGTAATTTATTGCATTATATAGTTAGTGTTCAGTCAGATAGCACTGTTTCTATACGTACATTACATACTTCACAAACAAACAAAATGTACACAATGGTATTTCACAGTTTGTGGGTTTTATTATTTCCTTTTAAAAAAAGAAAACTGTTCTATGTTCCTGTGCATAAATTACTATAGAATTAAGTGTACAGTAAACATGGACAACCATGGATCCAGTGTTACAATCAACTAAAACCTGAAACTAATATACTGTGTGTTACAAAGAAATGTAGTAAAACAAACTAGCTGTGCTTTTTTCCCATTCTGCACCAGATACCATGTTAAGTTTGTCAACAACTAAATCATCGAACAATAATCTAGTGGTCACATTTTGTGTACATCCTGTTTGAGTTCATCCTGTTTGGGTTCATCCGGTTTGAGTTCATCCGGTTTGAGTTCATCCGGTTTGAGTTCATCCGGTTTGAGTGTATATTGCATTTGTCGAAAAATACTGAAAAAGAAGGTATGCATCAGTGTGCATGCAGGTACACGGTTCATCTGTAGATTTGTGAATCAATTTGAAAGTACACTGCATAAACTATACCCTGTCTGATCTGTGAAACTTTGCATGTGTGGTATGGAATGTTGTTTTAGTTTGTACAGAGTACAGACAGTACTTAGTATTATTTTATGTGTGTAGAAATGTGGACATATCACAGCACTGCCCCACATACCTGAGTTTTATTGAATTATATGTGTAACCCCACAAGTCTAAATTGAGACTATAGATATGAAGCAACTGCAAGTCCAAGTTAATGTACAACGTTCACTATGTACCAATTTGTGTGGGACTTTATTCCCGTACACTAGATAGAAGAGAACCTTTATTATTTTCTTGGTTTTGCTTGTTGATATTTGAAGCCTCACTAGGGAGATTTAATGTCAATCGTTCTTGCTGTAATGCTACATGATAGTCCATCCGTGTTGGTTTCATATTACCCTGATAGGGTAATACTTCCCCCCACTTTTTACCATCGTGTTAGATTAATTGAAAAATTTATTTCAACATTGTCCTCAGGGAAAAATTTAGTTTTCACATTTTGTGTGTACAGCAGTTTTGAAGGTGTCGGATGTTCGATATTGTCTCTGGAATATCTACAAAAGCTGCTATTTTTTGTTCTACTTTGCATTTATTTAGCAACCTGATCATTTTGAGTGGCATTTGGCTTTGTGATACCTAGAGAAACTATTCTCCGGTCCTACATATTACGTTGACATGTATAAACCAGTCAATACTGACAAGTACAACTAGTTTCAGCCCTCTTAAAATTTTGACTTGGATGTTTTAACAGAATCTGTTCCCACGTTATAATTCTGAGTTATTTCAGGAATGTCTCAGCTTTCTAACAAACCTTATACACAGATCAAAATAGTGGAAGCAACTTTCACAATTTAGCCATAAATTTTCAGTAGACTTTTCTGAACAATATTGGTCCCAGATGCTGAAGTCTATAAACTTTTTCTGATTTTATTGATACTTTGAAGATATTACTTCATTTATTTTGCTGAATGATAGCACAAAAAGGATGCCTTTCGGTGCATGCGTCCATTTTCTTGCTCATATTATTTTCAAATGTCTGTAGAATAGTATGGTACTGATTAGCCACCATTTAGTAATGCTCAGTTTTCACTCACCCTGTGAAAGTTATAAATTTTTGTTTTTTGAAAAATATTTTAGAATCTACCTTGATGCAAGTTTGTATACAATATTGTTGCAGATACTGTAGATGTGCAAAATCATCATATTTAATTGCATTTCAGAATGCACTGTAATGATTTATTCAATGAGACTTTTTCATTTGTTTGTGTTGTTTAAGTATAGTTGTAAGCATTATAGATTATTCATTTTCATTATTGGAATAAGTGGGAAAAAACCTACAGGAATCGTATGACTCTATCCCCATTGTGAACGTTAAACGTGTGTTCTTTGTATTTAAACTGTTCCTTTCAATCATGTCACTGTACTGTCTTGATATACAGTATACTCAACTGTTCTCCCTCATGCAGGGCATAATTTAGTGTGAACATATTTTCATATCAATTTTGAAGGCTATGAACTAATATGGTTCTGTGTACAAAAACTGCTATGCATCTTGGCACTTGTATAGAAATTTGCCCATTTTGTATACAGTAGCATAACTTTGCGATGTGATATTGGATAAATCGTGCACCGCACCGCTATGTTGACGATATATATCTAGACAAACAATAATTTATTTCACACCTTTCTAGGTTTTCTTACCTATCTCCACTCAAATGCATTTTCTCATCAACCCAAACATGTAAAACTAGGTACAGTAAAATTTAAACAACTGTTAAATTGTCAATATTTCATTAATACTATTTGTTAGAACACACAGTTTTTCTCCCCTTGTTCGGTGTGTAGAAAAGGCAATATATATGAACATTTGTTTGGGAAGGTGAGAAGATTTTAAAGAAGGCTCAGTGGAAAACGTCAAATCATAGTCTCATGGCTTATTCATGAAAGAGCTATATATACACAGTGTACAGTAAGTGTGAAGTTGGCATGTCATGTGATCATGTCAACATGTCATATTGTACACACACTCTTAATGGTACATATAATATTATGGGAAAAAATGATAAGTAGTATACTGTATCGTTGTTATGCTGTATACCTGTACACAGTACTGTATTGAATTTACACAACAACAGTCCAGCTATACTGTAGTATCTGTTCCAATCAAACAGTTGCTAGACACCACTTACTGAGAATAGGAGAGATAGGTAGTTTTACTTTCATTTTTCAAATTAATGCTACAAATTATGTAAGTGAAAGTACCTCACAAGGACATTAACCTATTATATAAAACAAAACGTTAAATGGCTTTAAGGTCTGTTGACAGCCATCCATCCCTGCATGTTGTATATAACATTGTTTGTTCATTGGGTGTGGTTTGTGATTAACCGGGTAATTTGATCTAACGATGGTTTCCTTTTACACATCCGTTCTATACACATCGACGACTATGTCACTATGGACTTTCCTTTCACTGTGATGAAGTCAATGTTTTTGTTGTACTTGGCAAAGAAAGTTTGCCAAATGAAATATGATCAGGACAATTAAATATGAATTGTAAGTTAGTATCATGAAATATGAAATACCTAGTAAGGAAAGAACTTTAGTAAACTGAACAGATACACTACTTAGAGATGATCCACAATCTCCATTCATTGTCACAGAAATTTAATCTGTTTTGATCAAGAGCTGACAAGTCTAGATTTGGCACAACTGACAAGTTAAGTTACTGTAACTTAGGTCCTTATAGCCTAATGTTAGTACTATGCAAGGAAATTCTGTAAACGCTGGATACAATAACAGTTTGGAAATGTATATATCGTGAGTTTAACCCGTTTCTTACATCGTATTCTGTTTTATGAAAGCATGTCTTGTCGTGACCATGTTGAATCGACGCAGCATCAATTACTTTACCTATAACTCTGAACCAGATTATACTTCCCTATATCTGAACTGGCAATGTTGAGATAGGAATATTACAAGATCTGTTACTACAGTATGTCGTAAACTTGTAATATATACCCTATCATAATTTAGTAACAACACGTACAGACTGCCCGAATCTCTGATTTATATGATATCATAAGATTCTGCAGGCTGCATTAATATATACTGTTTCAAAAACCGTGTGGACTGCGAAAAAGTTTCCTTTGGGCCGACATTTGTCTTGACCTTTTGCCCACCTGTGATGTATGCTAATTACGTACAGTTAATTTATTTCATTTGTCTCATAGACCGGTTTTCATTCAAGATCTGCATCCCAATTTACCTATTGTAACCTACCTACGTAACAAGCCTACAAGTTTGTGCTAGATTTTTTTCAAACCTGTGTTTATTTTTGCATTGCATTCTATTTCCTTGTATTTACCATGAGGAACTATTATAAATCTCTATGCTTGCAATGGTAGGATTTCTGGTATTATTTGTACTAACCAATGAGGATCTACTGTACATGTAGTTCATGCCAAGTAGTATCAAGGTTAATCTCAGCTGTTCATTTGTGAGCTATGTTTGCAAGATTCCTTTCGCCTTATTTGGGCAAGGAATAAGAATATTTTAACGCCTAGTGAAGCCTTGCCCTATCTGTTTAGGCCTAGCCTTAGGATGTACAACAGGCCCTGCTTTACTCGCGATTTTTCCCAATTATACTGCATTGTCACTTAACTGCTTTTGGCAATAAAATTCCATGATAGTATCGGATATGCTGTATAATGTAACTGGTCTTTATATATAATCTTACTTGCATGACTTATACTAGTATGACCCTCTGCAGGTTTAAAACTCACCCAGCATTCAGCACACAGCGTACACTATTGGATGCAAACATTGCACGGATTTGCACCATCAGTGAAGGAAAACTTGTTCCAACAGAATTTACAACTTTAATAAATTGAAGATGGGATCTTCAATTAATGAGATAACATTCTTACTCAGACTGAGGCCAGGGCAAGCTCAATCTCAAAGACGTATTTTCTTCCACAACAGCTTTGACAGTAATTGACTATAAAACAGAGACAAATAAGAAACATGGTTTGTCAGAAGGAATTCTTGAGAGTTTCTTTTATAATTAATGCAGCTCGTCAAGTTCTTTCTGTAAGATCTCTCGACAAATATATTTTATAACAAAACATTTACACAAGTTCCTAATCTGATATCTTTGCCGATCAATGGGATATCAATTTAATACTGACCAGACATTTCCAAAGTTGAGCAGTTGGAAGTTAAATAATGGAATAAAGGAATTATTAAAATAGAAAAATCTTCAGACCTTTAGTACCGAAATACAATGCATTCAAGTAAACAGTATATTTCCATGGCTACTATAAATTGTCACATGTATAAGGGGAACAAATTAGTCTTAAAACATTTTGTAACAACTTCAATTGATTCGAAGTCTATTGAGAAAAGAATGTTTACATGCCCCAAAAATGACTATGTTACTTTACATACTTTGTTGTAGCTATTTGACAGTATATTATGTATATTTGGACTATTGATATTCCAAACTAGCTGAAATGTGAATTCCCGGATTATTCTTGTGATCGTAAGTGTTGATAATACAATGATTTGTCTGCCCAAAACTAAGTATATACTGCAAACCGTTGAATTTGTGGCAATTTGAAGTTCTACATAAACTGTAGCATGATATTGATATGGCAAAGCAGTGAATTTGTTCCTTGAGTACTTAGTATTCTTGTGATGGAATAATTATAATAATCAATTAATCATCGCCATCGTCGTTGTCGACAGCATCATAATAATCATAATCATAATAATAAACATCTTATAGATTGTAGAATTATCTATTGCCTCGTTGACTCACTTTGTAATAAGTCCACCCATGTGCAATTACCTTCTATGCATTACAAATACTGTCTACAGTAATACATGTTATGTACAATGTTTTCTTGGGGAATTCCCTATCTATAATTTGGAGCACCGTAGTTACAATACAATACACCACAGTTCAGAATCACAATGAATTGCACAAATTTATCCCTCAATTTTATAGACTATTCCATCTACAAAACAGTACTTTACATGTGTTTTTGTGTAAGTAATTGTGTTAGCTCAAGTTCTGCATAGTGTGCTTTATACTGTATAGTAAGTACAATGAGTTGTACAGTACTTATAAATGCAAGTTACAATAAGCACATAAAGAGGTAGAACACACTTCAGTTCTCAACAATTGCAAGCTGTTGTACTTATTTGTCACTGATTCATACAGTAGAAGTGATGATCAAGCGTTTTACAAGCGTTATGAGTCACTTCATGAAAAGTAACTAGAGAGCTGTGAAAACGCCTCGAAAACAACAGATCATAATAAACACCTACTGTACAGTAGTCATTGTAGAAGTCTGGTCATGGTGTGTGTGTGACATGGTTTTTTTTAAACCTTACTTCCTAAGTCATGTAGAATATATTGTACTTATTATGCAGAGAGTGATCACTCTTTTTAATATCCACTGGCCATTGACGTGAGGTTTGATTTCATACCCTGCTTTAATTATTAACGAAAGCAAAACTGCTCTAGAAAAGACTTTTTCAGTTTTGTCTGGTTTTCAAACAAATTCAATATTCAGTAAACTGAAACAATACTTTGGAAGTTTAATCTGTGTTTCAAACTGTTTCTCAGTCCTAGAAACATTGATCATTGTAGTCTTGAAGTAGTCGGTACACTTTATGCAGTCTTTTGTGGCTTTTGTCATTGCATGCCACTTGGCTAAGTTCCTAGTCAACAAGTTTACCAAATTTAACTGCTTCCTTGCACCATAAAGAAGATTAATAAAGCAAAGTAGAACTATTGTTATATATTGGCAATTGAATAAGATATATGGAAAATAACCAAACAACACTTTTAAAGTTTCATATTTTGTATCAATTGTGTTGAAATTCTATTTTGATTAATATGTCACAGGACACAGATTGATGTAGAGTGCAGTAAATACTGGGGACGGATTCCAAAGCAAGCAAAAATACAGTAGGCCCCTGACATGGACTTGAGAAGTCTAATGGGCATCACCTTACTAAATACTCAAATAGAACATTAATTTAACATTTAACTGAACATTAAAGTAATTGTGTGAAGTATCTATCACACCTAATACAGGCATATTTTAATCTTGTTAATTTGTGAGTAAGGCCTCATGTCAGGTTTCATGTTAATGCCGCCTATAGAAAAGATATTCAACCTACCGTACTTTACCATGGGCAATATCAATCACTAATGATATATAGTAATATTATAATAATCAGCAGTTATTTTTACGATGCTGCTCGGCGACCACCAATGTGGGAGAAACCTGCAAGGGCTTTTGGATTACAACTTACACTTCGGGTGGCTTTCAATTCAACATTTAACTCAAATTTGGAACCTTTTCAATTTAGAAAGTCATTTCAGATGGGAAAACCGTAGATTGCTCTTGGATGAAAATCCCACCTTACTATGACCCGACCGGGTATCGAACCCGGAACCTCCCCGATTGCTAAGCCTCATTGCTTCAAATGCCACTGCCTTTATCCACTCCGCCACATATACATATCAATCACTATTGATACATATCAACACTATTTGTACCATGTTGTACTCCGCACTTTCCATACATGTTTGTCATCATCATACTTAAAAGCTGAATTGTGTTTTTCCGTTAAGCTCAGATCCTTAAACAGAATTTCACAGAAATTTTCAAGGATTCGTGGTCGGAACTGTTTGGTAACATTAGTAGCATTATTCAAACTGCAGCTGGTCAGTTCAGGTTTTGCTTTACAGTCAATTTTTTTTTTTTGCTTATATATCTTTTATGAAGTTTGATACCCAGTGACCTTTTAAACTAAAAAAGTTTCATAAACTGATAGCTTTCTTCCTGCCATAGGTTATTGACTGATCATACATTTCCATGTATTTGTTGCTGAATGTGGTGTCTTGTTCCCACTTAGTGTGTCATGTACTTCAGCATCTGGTTCCTTCCATTGGGTTTGGTTTTCAAAATCTTGTACCAAAATGACAATGATATTTTAAACTTTTGGAGATACTATAGGGTCAAACAAATGTGTGGTCGGCAGGAGCATACTTTCAATATTATCCTTTTTTGTTTAGTTTATACAAAATTCTCCAAACTCTTACGCCAAACCCTCCCCTCCTCCCCGCCCCCCCCCCCCCAAAAAAAAGGAAAAAACCTTAACTGTCTCATTTTTACTATAAACTGTTAACAACAGAAATATACATGCATGTTTGTTCATGCATACATAATGAAATTTCCCTTAACAATATTTCATCAAATTGCTTGCAAGTTGCATATTTATATTATTTTATAACATAAATGTTGGTCTTAAAATTTAAAATACCAAACGGCCTCAAGCTTGAAAGAACCAAAATGGTTTAATAAATCCCATCCATAGACTTTATTTTATCGTGTTCCTTAATATTTGTTGTGTTTGCAATTACTTCACAGACTCGAATTTTTATAATAGCCATGTACATTGAAAGTAATATGCATTGTACAACATTTTAATATTGTGTCAGGTAGCACTTTAAAATCAATGTAGCCGATCAATAAATAGTGTATATTAATAGCAAATTGACAATAAAATAGGAAACTACTTTGAAATTGTGTTGCTAACTTCTTTTTATGTTTGTAAGTGTGTTCAATACACATTTTTCTTCTTAGAAGGGGGTAGGGGGCGGTTTCTCAGGGGAGGGGAGGTATTATGTCTTCTTACTTGAGGGTCCGGAGAGAAGTATACAATAACTAATGAAGAACAGTTCTTGTTAAGGTATCTCTCTTTATTAAGATTTAAATTCCAATAAAAGAACAGATGCAGATGGCCACTTTCCCCAGCATTTGATATGCCAGGCAAAAATTATTCCCTGGTTGCATTCATTTCTAAGATGATGTAAACAACGTTTGCAACGATAACAATTTCAGTAACTCTAAAAATGGCGTATGCACATCATTGATACAGGCCTCAAAATTCAGGCTATTTTACTGACAAATTGCCATTTAATTTTGTCTTCAATTGGCAATTAGAAAAAGGCACTTTTCATATTTCTGCCAGTGAACATAAACAAAGGGTAAGACAGTTAACAATTTTCAGTCAAAGAATCTTTATGATTTTCATACCTTACATTATAAGTCCTGTATGATATATAGCTTAATATCAACAAATATTATGATTAGCTGCTCTCATAGAATCTGCATGATTCCATAACTAACATAAGTCCTGTATTACTGCATATTATCAACAAATATTATGATTAGCTGCTCTCATAGAATCTGCATGATTTTCATACCTAAGTAACATTAGCATGCATTACTGCTTATTATCAATGTTACAAATATTATGAGCTGATCCCATAAGCCTGTATGTACAGTATAAACATATTGTGTGCATCATCCCGGAAATACTAGCGAGAACTTTTTAGCCAGTAGACTTTTGAAGCACTTTGAGGCCTGTTGATGGTCTTAACATTAATAAAATGTGATTCATATTTGTTTTTTAAGCAGTGAAAATTGTTTTTTATCTATTAAGCTCCCTTAAGCAACCTTTGAAACCTTTATATCTCACTTTCTGTTTTCTCACCTGTTTGTTATTGATTTAATTTCTCTAGGAATTACTGCACCCCTGCTTTGTACATGTATACATGTATGCATACTACTCTATGTTACTACGGGAGAACTGATCTGTTTAAATATTTTCAGAACGTCATTTTTTCATCATTTATCACAGAAGATTTTGCCCTTGCATCCTCACTGTGCCGTATAATATACCTTTAAGCATCTTCAAATGGTCTGATGCGAATTGAAACAGTAACTCGTTAGAGCTATGTTGACAAGGATCTGTCATTCGTTACTCGTTACTCACATTTAAACATGCAGAGTAGGTCTTACAGTACATGGGTGATTGTATGTACACTGTATAGTATATTATGTGTACATGTACATGTATGTGTGTAGCATGTTCTGCTGTATTGCATTCGATAAATCACTCATCGTTCTCTGTGTGGAGGTAGAGTCATACTCACTAGGGTGTCTGACCTTTGTTTATGACTAAATGGCTTTGTTTCTTCATGAATAAACATGAATTAATTAGCCGCAAACAAGTAAGAGAAGTTCCCTGTGATGAGGAGTAAGGACGGCAAATTTAAATGTAAGCATTGAAGTTTAAAACTAATGTTCTGAAATGGATGGGATCATTAATATATATCTGCCTTTTTTTTTCTTTTTCTTTTTCATCCTTATTTCTGGCTGTTTGTCAAGAATGTGTTCATTTTGAAATTTCAGAATTATTCTATGGTCAACACAGGTTTGCTTCCTTTAGTTTTAGTTAATTTGGGATGTCTAATGTCATTCTAATCATTTTAATACTTTTTAAGGTTCTACAGTAGGTAGATGAGGAAATCTTTTTAATTCTGTTTAAGATTCTAGGCAGATGAGGAATGTGCATATAAGTAGACTGGAGATGACGGGTAAATAATGTCGCTCACAAATTTCCAAACCAGTTAGTTGTGGGCATTCAAACTTCTAAACCTAGCTTACAAAAATTGGTACCAATTTTAGCATCGCTCTCTCCCACAGACCGGCCCTGTCCAATTTTTTCTCTCAAATGTATCTTTCTGCATGCTAAATACTACAATTTTGGCTCAAAATTCATAAAAGTAGTCCATCACCAAGTTTCTGTAAATTTCCATAAAATAGATGAAATCAGTCAATTTGAAGCTCATAGATGAAATCAGTCAATTTGAAGCTCTCTATCTATCCTTGACTTACTGAAACGTTTACCGTCACCGACCAACCCATCAATGAATCAGGTTTTAGTGAGTCATACTTTTCTAAAAATCCTCTCCATTTTACCCCAAAGCTTCTTCTGTAGTTTGCGATAGTGTCATCACTCTTCTCAATATTTGATAAGTGCATTAAATTTAAAATTATTTTCAAGATTATTCTGTACAGTAAGGTGTATTGGTCAAAGCCATAGGTACTTACAATGCATGTGGAGTGTCAGGTTTGAGGTGCTCGGTTCCAACACACAGTAGAGTACGTGTATGCATTATATCAAAATGGTTACCAAGGGAACTATAATATTGCAATGATGAATAGCCATCACTCCTCCTCTCCCTACAAATCACTGGTGTACTTAAAGGTTTGATGTTCCACAGGACTTCCCCCACCCCTTATTCTTTTGGCT
Organism: Apostichopus leukothele; assembly: GCA_010014835.2. Taxonomy (NCBI): domain Eukaryota; kingdom Metazoa; phylum Echinodermata; class Holothuroidea; order Aspidochirotida; family Stichopodidae; genus Apostichopus; species Apostichopus leukothele. The sequence continues at coordinate 703 of JAAAKB020133249.1, read as the reverse complement.
TATAAAAAAAAATATTACTACTTACTGTACCATTGTTCTGAAAATAAGCACTGTCTATATGTATTTATTAAAACTGATTTGATTGATTGATTGATTGATTGATCGATAGAATCTTTGCTGTTGAAAATTGAAAATTGAAAAAAAAATGGTGGGTTACTGTAATAGGAGTTAGGACATTACAAAGTTCCCTCATTGCCATAAACATCATAGAGATAGTTGTTCCAAAGGTGCAAACTGAGTAACATTCAAAGTGTGTTGCAACTATGAAGTTTGATGGTGCCGATTTTGGCATATCAAGCAATGTTGGGCTTCATTATACAGTCCCTTCCAATGAAATCAACTGCTTTAATGCCTGACGTAAAGCAGCAATAGCAACATTGGGGCTAGTATTGAAGACTCTTACTTTGAAAATACTAGTCTGATTAAGAATGTTCTATGATCATCAAATAACATTAAACATACATGCACATTGCACACACAGTATCACTGGTAGTTAAGAGTACACACACAACACAGACTCAGTAATTGTAGATGTATGGCACTGTGGAACCCCACTGCTTGCCTTCAGAACAGGATACGCCCATGCAGCAGACTTAATATGTTAACACTTGTTTGTGCCCCCACCCCAACAAGATACTTATCAGTATCAGGGTACTTCGGCCCCAAAAAGTGAGGAAAAAGGGAATTTGTTAGTTTCCAAAAT
>JAAAKB020133141.1:0-12584 GCA_010014835.2 Apostichopus leukothele | reverse complement strand
GGGGTCCGGGAAATAGTTCTGTGTACTTCTCTCGCTGTGGGTCTGAGTTATAGGCTCATCTCTACGTAAGCTCGGCCGCTACAAATCCATTTGGAATCACTAAGTATATATTATTTCTCTCGGCTAATGCAAACGATCCATTTAACTGTCTCAGTTGGCCGATCAAGAGAGAGTAATCGGTCAATTGACTGTATCGGGATAATGGTCAGTCCTGTCTGCCATTTAATTACTAAAAGGATCATTATGCACAAATGACTCGTTAAAACCACCTCAGTGATAATCTTCGATAACTACTAGCTTAAATCAAACGATTTCCTTGTCTTTCAAGGAGTATTTAAAACTACGAGTAATGGTCGTTTAGAAAAACGCATCAATTCCAAAACACCTACAGACGACTATTTGTACATGTATTTATGTGTTATTTTAGGTAGAATTAATAAACGCACATCGTTAATGAAAATATTCCCTTACCCGCCATTAATTCCTTCTCCTCTTAAAATTTATGTTGATATATTTTGCCTTTTGTTTTTAATTAAAAGAACACAGAAGTAACATGTATGGAATGAATATTTGACTTACAGTTTCAAATACATATACGATGATTAGCAATGTTAGGGATAACTTTTGTTATTTAAAGAACCAGAAAGATTCTTTTTGTCTGAGTGTATCAAGAATGAATCAACAAATACAAAACAAAAGGGGGAAATATAAGAGATATGACAATTTATGAACGAAATTATGTATTAGTATTATTTTGCTATACACAAATGTCTTTATCGCGGTATCATTAAATCAATCACTCATAATACTGAGTTCTTATTCGTTGTTGCAATGTGGTGACGTCAGGAATTATACGGCGAATTATTGTCAACTTCATGACCTAATGACAAATCTAAGCTCAGGATTTTTAAACATATCGATAATGTTTTAAAAGTTCACATGGTTTATTATTTCCCCGAGTTGAGCATAATATTGCCAGTACACCCTTAAATTGGTTGTAATTATAAATCAATTTTAATGACGTAATGACTTCACAGACAGGAGACACAAACCCAACCATGGTCTTTGAGATGCAGATAACTGCCATGAACGACTCCCCTTCCCCTCCTCCGTTCCTCCTCCTCCTACCCTCCTCCCGGGCCTCCCTCCACACCTCCACAGACAGGAGGCACACACCAAATCAGCATCGATGTTCTATGGGATGCAGATAACTGTCATGAACGACTCCTCCTCCCCTCCTCCGTCCCTCCTCCTCCTACCATCCTCGCACCCTCCACACGTCCACAGACAGGAGACACAAACCAAACCATCACCAATGTTCTATGGGATGCAGATAACTATATTCTATTTGGGAGATATCACAGATATATATCTGTGTTCAATGGGAAAGAATAATAATTTCATGGCTGGTGAGATTTCTGTCTCTGATGGCTTCAGGGTGAATACTCTATTAATGCTCATGCATGCATGCATACATGATATGTTCAAATGTTCTGTCCTTGAAACGTTGTGCTTTTAAAATGTTTCCATGGTTTGTTCAAACTTGACGAAATTGTGAAATTATTCATGAACATTTTAGTCCTTTAGGTGTTAATCCCGTAGAGTTAACAAAGGGAAGGACCCTTTTTAGTTGTTCAGCCGAGACATATACCACCTTTTTTTGTACTTTAAATTAAATCAAGCTTAAAATAATCTATATCTTGTCTGTGAAATAATGCATTCAATTTACGTCGATAACTGCGTAATGATGACGATGATGTTGGTGATGATGGTGTAGATGTATTGCGCGAATCGTTTAACCTTTAACTAACACCAACTTGGCTATTTGGAAGGCTATAGTCTCAATATTTCACGTAACTTAGTGCAATCATGCACCCCTTGTAAAATAGCAAACACGCCATATTAGTCACTAGATTCACTTCGTGTTGATCTCAAATGAACCAGTCAAGCATGTATATTAAATGTTACATATCGATCGTTAGTTCCCTTATCGACATTGTTGGTCGTGCTTGCTTCAAGTCGGTTGGTCGTCGCTATGGAGTGACATATCACAAGGTTTTACTCCATCGGCTTACACACTAAATTCTTCGTGATATCTGAAATAGTATTTTAGGCCCAAATAAAGTTCTCGACAGTACTATTATTATATGGTCCGGTTAATTACAAAAGAAAGGCCTACGTTGTTAGAAATGCATATATTATACATCCACGCATTCACACACCAGTAGAATCACTGTGGTCGAGTGGTACGGACTTCGGTCTGTGACACAAGATCCGGGGGTTCGATTCCTACCTTCGCCTGATGAGTCCCAAAAGGACGAAACTGGTTGTGAAGTGGAATTTTTCTGGTGTGTTGTTCTTTATTTATTTACTATATATATATATACATAGATATATCTCTATTTCTACTTTTCAACAGAGATGGAGAGACGTTAATGTGATCAGCAGTCTGTTGAAGTTTTTCTTCCGTAAGTTGCCAAACCCTCTCATTCCATCAGAGCAGTACTCATTCTTCATCCAGGCAAACCGAACTAAAGATCCAGCCCAGAGGATGGCCAACATACGACGAGAAATCCATAACTTGCCAGAGCACCATTTTGCTGCCCTCCAGTTCTTGACTAAGCACCTCAAAATGATCGCCAATAACTGTAGCGTAAACAAAATGGAGGTTCGAAACCTGGCCATAGTTTTTGGTCCTACTTTAATACGCACAGCGGACGATAACATGATACAAATGGTGCAGGATATGTCAGACCAATGCAAGATAGTTGAGAGCGTCATCGAACATTGTGATTGGTTCTTCTGTGAGGACGTGGAGAGTCAGCAGAATATTCCCCATGATGCTTTGCCAGGGGTTGATATCATGACAGATGCAAATGTTTTACTCGCTAAAGCAAGGGAAGACAAAAAGCAAAGTAAGTACAATCTCAAACGTTTTCTTAATATTCACGGCAAAAGCATCTGTAAAGTGCGTAAGAATGGGCCGAAGAAATGGTGACTACGGCCGTGTTAACACTGCAAGATATGTACAAGTTCTGTTCATAAATAGAGAAGTATTTAATTAACAGGCTAGACGCTATTGAGAACAGATGCTTAGTCATACAAAAGGCAGATTGTTGATCGATTGATTTAAATTTGTAATGTTCGTCCCATCTTCTGTGACATTTGTATTCTTGGATGGTCAAATATCCCCCTGAGGTTGACTGATGGACAACTCGTTACGTAAATTCACACAAGGCATTTGAAGTCACCGGAGGGTCTCAAACAGTTAAACGACAGGTACATTAATGTCACAGTCGAATTAAATATTTTGGTTTGTAGGTTTTGTAACAATTAATATTACTTTGTTTTGCATGAAACTTTCCGCATGTTTAGTTATCCGATTTTCCATTCTAGTGTAATTTTGTTAACAATTTGAATCATTTACTTAAGATCAAGGTCTGATATGCTGTAATTTGTTCTCTTTTCAGATGAAACTATATCACCTAAGGACATAGTGGCCTCTGTTCTCAGTGCGGCCAATAGGAAGCTGAAGAAACCCGATCGTCGTTCCATTGATGCCTCCAAGGACACTGATGAGAAGGATGGTGGCCAGTCTACCACTTCCTCAAACTCTAAAGCATCCACTAGAGGAAGCTCACGGACCGAGTCACAGTCAACAGAAGCAGACTCGTCGGTCGGCTGCGTGGACGGCCAGACTCCGACGAGTTTATCGTTGGATCCCAAAGATGGTGACAACCATGCTGACATTTCTCAATTTATGTTTCCAGAGGAGTTTACTTTTGGTTCTGTCAGAGGTAGAACTCTTGAAGATAATTCTCCTAATTCCAGGAAGACTTTTCATAATTATTCCAAAGACCGGCATCAGAAGGGTGACGGGACGGCGAACTGGATCATGAGGGACGACGCCCCGAGGTACCAATGGAAACAGACGGAATATTCAAAGGAAAGAGAAATGATAGAACAGCAACACAAGCTAGCCGTGCAGGACTATGAGAAGGAAGAAAGTACAAATTTAGAAGAAATAATTCAATCTAAAGAGAGATTAAAAGATTTCTGTTCAAGTAAATCAAGTGCAATGGTGGAAACAGTAGTCACAGTAGACACACAGTCTGTCACATCGGATTATTCCACTACGTCCTCCAATAACAATAACTGCTTTACGGATCATTCAACAAGAACTACTGATGGGGGACGTAAAAGCAGTACCTCGCTAACCCCAGATTCGAATGTCTCCCAAGGTTCGTCCGAAGATAGCGAATTCTTTCGTTCCATTACAGCTGCTTTTGAAGCGAAATATCAGAGTTTATTCAACAAAGAATCTGACGAAAGCAGCACGTTAGTTGGAGAAGAAAGTGAAAATTCCTCTTCTGTTTCAGGAACGGAGCAAAGACCAGATAACTTTCCTCGGAGTAAATCATTTACAAGCGGTCAGCTTTTGGCTTCCAGTCAGTCTCCACAAAAGAGTGATAATGTTTGTCGACCGACATCGTTAGGCCTGGGAGATAGAAGGAATTCACTCAAATTTTCAACTGCTTCTCAATCTCTCCTTGTGTCCCCAAGAAGTCCTCAGAAGAAAACTAAAATTGAAGTCACAATTGTTTATGAAAAATCAGAGGTAACACCTCAACTGGAGAAAAAGACAAAATGTCACTCTTTGGAAAGTAGTCCCGTAAAGAAACAGGCTCTGAGCCCGGCTGCACGAAAGGAGAAAAATAGGCAACAGAGGAGAAGAAGGCACACCCTGGGAGGACCGAACGAGGCCAGAAACAGTCAGAAAATAGTAGAAATTACATTAGTCGGCGAGCACACAACCACTAAGAGTGAGAAGGCTTCACCCGTCAGGAGGCTTAAATCTTCCCAGTCGTTCGGTAAAGCCTCCGATATAAAGGAGAGGGAGAAAAGAAGGAACTGCTCCAGTAATCCAAACTTGATAGATGGAGTCTTGGACAGCGGGAAGAGTTTAACGTTACCGCCAAAGAAGAAACCAGCAAGTCCTACAAAGTCTGATAAAGATTATCACCCTCAGAAATTAAATACTAAACAGGAATTCTTTGAAATTCAGGCTGCTCTCTGATCACTCATATATGAAATCTATGATATTTTTTGGTAATGATCATGCTTCATGTATGGTCATGCTTCATGGTCTTTGTGAATCCTGTATGAAACTGCATGGTTCCTGATTTAGTGTGCTTGAACATGTTTAATGATTCCTGATTAAGTGTGCTTGAACATGTTTAATGATTCCTGATTAAGTGTGCTTGAACCTGTTTAATTGGCTGTGGTGGCAGTCTTTTACATCTGTACTATGATCCAGGTTTTCAAATCACTGTATATTCACAATGGGACCTCCCCCCTCCCCCTCCCCCTCCCTATCATCCTGTCTGTTGAACAGTTATCATATTTTAGTGACTACAGTAGCCTGTTATACTTACTGTTTGGTGCATTTTAACAATCTGTGACCCATCTTGCCCGCCCTATGTATGAGACAGTTATAATATATATAGTAGTAATAATTGTTAGTTTACATTGTAGTTACATGTCCTAATCTAGCTTGTTTGTCAGTCACTGTAGCCTCTGGTTACATCATCTACCTTAAAACTTGTCACAAATGCTGGCTTTGGGAGAACAGTCGTGAAAAGATGCATTCACACAAATGTATTTACTTCAGTGTTTCTTAATTTTGGAGATCGAACGAGTTGTGTTTATATGTGTCATTGATCATGTGTAAACAACAAAGTTTTCAAAAGACAACGGATATAAATACTTAACATCTACTGAATGCTGTTGATAAGGATTTACAATGAAGATAAACTCATCACTTTGTTCACTTTTTGTTTGATTGGACATCAACTCAAATATTTGTGCATATCAATTCGATTCTTGGTTTCTATGGTGATCAGCAATGTTGTTAAGATTAGGTTAATTTAAGATTCTGCTGGTATTGATTATTACCAAGAATCGATACTTTCATTTTACATCAGTTTTATCCGATATTTGAGCTCTTTCTGCACCCCCTTCATTCCGCATATTTTGTTAGTTTTTTTTTACTGTGCCATTTCAATAATATTTTCATTCCCTTTTGTACAAATGGATGGGGAAGGGGCTGGAATCGTCATCACTGTAACTGTTTAGCATACATTGTTCTTAGGCAAAACAGAAACTGCAGATGCTAACAAGTTTTCAAAAAAAAAAATTGAAAAATAATAACAAATCTTGTAAAACAATGTGAAGACTTGTTGCAGGGAGTGAAACAGTTAACTAAAATATAAAAATAGCACTTTTCATGGTATCATCAATAAGGTAAAATAACTGCTTTCCAGCACATAAATGTACTTTTTCCAGAACTATGCTGTTAGTTTGTTTCATATTTGTGTCAAGACAGATGTTTTAAATAGCCCCCAACCCCACCCCCAACCCCCACTAGCATTTATTTACAACAGAAACTTTGAAAACTAAAAGTTACCTGGCAAAATTAACCAAACCCGATTTTGCATGCAAGAATGGAGGCAGAGGGTCTTTGTTATTGTACTAAAAAGGCATATCTTCAGCTGCTTGCAAACGTGAAAAGAGATCACTTCATTGCTTGGGTATAAAATACTGCATCAGTTATTACTGCAGTAAATTAGATGGCAGTTGAATATAGTTGAAATGAATCCAGTAGATTGAAAGTCAGGATTTGCTGGCGTTGTTTGTATTCTTAACAAAGTTGCTTAATAATGAATTACCAAAATATGATTCTGTCTTTCTGTGTCATTTTCAAACCTCTGAATTTATGAGGTATCTTTGTTTGAAAACTTCACTTGAGGTTGAGAGAAACAAGGCTGCAAGCCAAACCAGATACTTAAATATCTTTTTACCTTGAGAGTCTTGCCTGGTTAGACGTGAGAGTTGGTTTCATGTTTCACGAGCGAGGATAAAAACAAATAGTTAGACTAAATCAAGGTGAAAAATCTTTATTCAGTGAGTTCTTGCAATGATAAGGAATTGTCTTTGGGCTATTTGGAATCATGTTTTATCAGTCATATTGTGTGTATGTATGTATGTATGTATGTGTGTATGTGTGTATGTATGTATGTATATGTATGTATGTGTATCTGTATGTGTGTATCATATGGCACATGCAATCTTGTGTTATCTGTGATGTTCATGTGAAATCAAACGGACTCTAGTTTCTTAAAACAAGACGAAAGACTATATCAATACAACGTGCTTCCTTTTACCGGCAGTCTACAAAAAGATTTGATTATTTGATTATTTAATTGATTAAAAATATGTTTACTTCTGCCTTGGTAAACAAACTTAAAGCCTCTCTCCTGTGATTTGTACTAGTTTAGCTTTAAGGTGTGAAATTCCTGCTAATCAGTGATGGGATGTTTCATTGTTTTTTCATAGGTCAGGGTCAGGATTTTCTTTGGTCGCAGGTTTTATGTATTTACTACCTGATGCAGTTGATGAGCAGTATTTTTGGTTAATAAAGGTATACTTTAGTAGTTCACAGATGTTTAACTTCTTAAAAAGGAATAAATTTTATGATATTATCACTAAAATTAGCTTAAAAAATGAAGTGTTTTTCTTATAATAGAGTGTTGTACTAGTTCATGGAATGGTCGGGAGATGGGAGGGCCAGAGAACATTTAGAATTTGAATTATATAGATATATTTTCGTTTAGAATATTGCCAAGGTTCATTTTTCAAAAGGTGTACTGTGGTTGGTAAGTGGACTTTGTAGTCATAACAATCGTTTTGGGATCTCTCCTGTGTATTAACTTGTTATATAAATCTCAGAGTGGCATTAGTACATATACTTGTGTAGAAATACAATATATAATAATTCACAGGGTGTATGTAACTAAAATGATTATTATACCTGTAAATACTTATAGTCCTAAGATGTACTTCATTGAGGTGTGCTTCATATTACTCTATAGTCTATGTGCAGTGACTTAGTGCTCATATTTATTGTAATATCTTACTAGCTTTTTCCTCCATTGACTGTCCCAGTATATGCACGTAATAAAAGCTTACGTACTTGTGTTTTATGTAATCAAATAACAGATAATTAAGTCTGAGCACCATGTTTGTCATTGAAGTTATTTGGATGTAATGTTTGATGTTATCTGAAGTAGCCAAGCTTAGTTGTTGGTATTAATCACATTGCAAACTTAATTCATATTCAAAACTTTATGAATGTTCAGATGTAATATTTCTTTTGCCAGGTCTTTTTCTCAAGAACTTGAAAAAATTCTTTCTTCCATCACAAAAGACCTTGCAGAGTAAATCTTTACTTTTTTTATTTTGAAAAAATTCAGTTTTTTCTGTCTGCTGTAGTTTTCTGAGATTTGTTTTCCTAAAGGAACATTTTTGCAACTTCACAATGAATATGGAGAGTTGTATATAATTTTTAATCAGCTGTGCTCTTTCAGGTATCAATATTTCATCCTTCTATTCTTATTCATTTAATCAAGTTTACTTAGCCATGAATGGACAGATGTGACAGTCATCATTTACTCTTATGTGTTCTACTTCCTTTGTGTTACCTCCACCCCATCCCCACCCCTTCCTCTTCCCTCCTCTATGGCCTTTTTCCCTCTGGTATTTATTCATGCATAATTTTCCTACAGATATCCTTTGGATACAAATTCAAGCAGGGGATCAACTAAATGAACATTATGTGCTTGGCTCTTTTAAGTTCATTTTGTATGATTCTGTAATTCAAGTCTTACAGTTTATAAACGACGTACTTAATTGGTGTCATACCTTCTCACACGGACAGGGAGAATGGGTATATTACAAGAGGAACCCTTGAGTGAGGGAAAAGGTTGGAGTAGGGTATGTGGAGGGGGATTAGTAGAATAAAAATAAAATGTGTAGCATTCTTGTGCTAATGTTTGCTAGTTGTAGCATCTTGACATTGGTTGAGTTACAACTATGTAGAAGTGTGTCAGGTCAAAGGTCATTATGAAAAGTCTATTTTAACATGATGCAGTTCTGTAAGAATTGTCTCCAAGACATGAGAATGGGACAGACCTACACAGATGAATAATAAACAGAAGATAGGCAGATGCATAGACATAACTTTTCACAGACCGATAGATATTCACACGGACAAACTTTACGTAGACATGCGTGGATACAGTACTAGGTCATGTTCATAGAGATACTGTCTTAGAAAAGGTCATGACCCCTAAAACAATTACACAGACTTGCAGCCAGATAACCATGGTAACAGAATGTCACAAATTTATAAGGGAGTGTAGTCACATGTTGGTGCCAAAGCTATGAACCCTTCTATTCCAACTTTGAATGGTGTTACGAAGTTTGGCAAATGGGTAAAGAAATGGACAGATGTTTTCTAAGTTAAGTCAATGACATCCTCCAGGTGTCAGTTTTAATCTAGCTTCAACTCCCATAATGCATTCTATTATAAACTTGCACACACCATGACTCATCCTGAGAGTGCTGGTAGGTTACCAACAAATCACATCAAATTATTAAGCAAACGAAAAAGTTGTAACAGAAGAGAGCTTGTACAACTTTTGTTTTTCTAGTAAACAAAACTGTGATAAGAAAACAAAATTGCACAAATGAAGGTGCTAGTACATACAATGGAGTTCAATGTGCCCATGTTGTCTAACAAAATATGCATAAATAAATCTACCATGTTTATTTCTCCTGACTTTAACATAGAGGTTAAAATTATGGTGATGTACTTTGGTCCATCATTCATGTATAATGTGATTTTGTATGTACTAAATTAAACGAATCATTAAAGGCAATTAAATTTGTGGTAATTATTAATTTCACTCACAATTTAGTTGTGTTTCATCAGGGAGTAGAAGATGATACTCACTTTGCAAATGACTTGAAATAAATTTTCAATAAATAAATAACATTGTTTTCATTAAAGGTTAATGTTCTATTATACCTTATGTATTTGCTTAAAAAAAAATTGTCAACTTAAGGATTTATTTGCCAAAGCTATTTCATTAAAAATTTTAAAAACTTTCACGTTGCTTATACTTTTTCAGTCATAAATGATGAAGATAAAAATCTCTTCATCACTTTCATTCATTAACATCTTGAGTCTTTTGTGAAAATGGTTAAATAAAGCACAAAAAAAAAATTGTTTAGCTGCTCACTGTTAATGTTGAAAAATACTACATGAATCTATATTCAATAGACCCAAAATTCAATGTATTGAATTAATGAGTTAATTTCTTGTAAACAGTCCAGTTTTGTGATCCCTACTGATTCCAAAAATATGTTGTCGACAATATTTCCCTCCTTCTTGTCTGCACGTGTCTGTTAACAATGTTTTTTTTTTATATAGATAACCAACCAGTAGCCTAATCATGAGAGTGCTTGGTTAAATTCCAATCTTCACTGGTATGCATTAGAGGCTTAAGTGTCCAACGCAATTACCCTTTGCTATTTTCAATTTATTTCGACATTTTCAGTAGATTTTGGTGCAGATTTATTCAATTGAAATACAATTTATCTTGACCAGGTTGACAAAAGAGTTTTATTTACCCTTCATAAAGTCTCGTCAGTTATTGACTCTTTTTTTTAAAATTTTAGTATTTACCTTAAAATTCCAAAAGTTTTCTATTAAATCTCAAAATTCTATCAGGTGGGGGTATAACAACTACTCATTCTCCAAATCTGGGAAAACTACTTTCTGATGTTTTTCTTTAAAAAAAAATTTTAATGTTTTTTATTTCTCCTTCTATTTCTTTTCTGTCTGATCTGGCAACTTCTCTCAGACTCTATGGGACTCTCTCTCTTCTCAAATCTTTTTATATTTCACTTTGCATTATGAAGTTGAATTCACATTGCAACGAATGCTGAGTGTTTTCATTCGGAACTGTATTTGGTTTTTTTAGACGATTGTTCTTGTAATATTTTATCTCTCTTTTTTTCTAAGTTTGTAAATTTTTTTTTTATTTCCAGCTGTTGTGAATTTACGCAGGATTCAATCAATACTTTCTATTCTCTCTCTTTTTGTTGTCCTTTTTGCATTTTTCATCAACTTCTAGATAATTTTGTAAAGGATTTTGTACATATGAGTTATCCACACCTCTAAAGCAAAACCAACTTTGAATTCTTTTGGTGTGTCTGTAAGTGTGGTTTTTTTTTAAATAATAATGAATGAGAGAAGAACTAAAAGGTTGTTGTATAGAACGAATTATTATGGTATATAGTTGCTTGTAAATGTGCGCTGGTTTGTCTGTAAAATGTGTTATATATAGATTTTGTTGCATGAATAGTTCTCTAGGACACAAAATGTTTTATTTTCCAAGAAGTAAAAAAAGGAAATATGCAATTTGGCGAAATAAATAGCAATGCCATATGGCTTGCTGTAAAAACAAAACAAATGTTGTCTACCTTTTTCACTATGCCATTTCTTTGAGTGGATTTTTTTTTTTTTTGCTAATGCTTAATTTCCCTTAAGAATATTCTTTGTTAACGTGACTGCTAAAGTTGCACTTCAGTACCGAAGGCATGGAAACTATCTGGTTGATCTGTTGCATCCTATTCTGAACTAAACTTCAGTATATATTGAAGGATAAAAACCCTTGGAAATTGGCCAAAATGGTAGTACAAAAAGCAAAGACTGGAGTAATAGGTGTTTGCAGAATCACAGTTCATTATGACTACAAGTGTTAAAACTGAATGACAATTTGTCCATTCAGACCTCCCCCTCCCTTCCTCTATCACCCACCTCCTGCACCCATCTACAAAACTCCTCTCCTTTCTCAAACATTCCAACTAATTCATTGTAAGAGGAGAATCAGTCAATTTTATCATGACTCAATCTGGTAAAGACATTTCACAACAAGAAATTTATTTCATCAACAGAATTTCTGTATTCATCAGGTGTGGATACACAGGGTGTGGGTGTTTACCATCGCTTTTTATCAAAACTCCACAAAAAGTAGTTACTAAGCACAACCTGGCGTATAGCCGAAATATGCCTCAGAAGTACACCACTGTATGTCTAAAATTCCCCCCGAACATTAGAATTGACTTCAATACTCGCAAAGGGCATGGCAACCTAAAGGCCGGTTCATACTCGCTGTGTTTTGGTATGAACCGCCTGAACAGGAACGATATTGAATACATGCTGCACATGTGTCGTATACAGCAAAGATTGCACAATCGTTGGTAACCTGCCAAGACAGCAACTTCCAGAACAACAGAACATCGCTAAATGCAAATTAGACGATTCAAGAGGAAGTTAATATATTAAGTAATTGTAGATACGGCGTCGCTCCAGGTTGAAGCGTTCTGCAAGTATCTTTTTCAGCCCATATCTTTATAAAATATATAACACAAAATATAGAGCCTAACGTAGCTTGCTGTATCGTGTAACTGTAAGGTAAGGCTAGACTAGGCCTGATCATGTCGTACACTACTACTTTCTTCTGTATGGTAATGGGTTCAGCGAATGCAGCCTAAAGCAATCACAGAGTAAAGCAATATCCAAAACGGGTTGGGGGGGGGGGGGGGGGTACGCATTGGAAGGGACACTCCAAGGTTGGGAAACCAAGCCTTAAAAACACCCAAACATAAAATCTTTG
>JAAAKB020133030.1:0-21397 GCA_010014835.2 Apostichopus leukothele | reverse complement strand
AAGTACTTTGGGGGAGCTTGAAAAAGTGAAGGGGGTCGGTGTACACCTGTAGCAATGGTTATCGTGACGGGTACTTTTGCGAATGCAATTGTACGGTAGCCTAGGTAGGATGTGTCGGTTGAAACGTTTATCCATGTTCAAATGGACCATATCATATGCAAGGTGACGTTTTTAATATGACAATGGAGGGATGAACAATGTACACACCTCTATACGTTCGACTAACTAGCTAGACACCAACGTTGAGTTGGCATATTATCGCCCTGTAAATTGACCTCGTGGTAAAATCGTCATAAACACGAAAATACGACTATGACAGCTGAAAATACAAAATTCTTCAAAACCAACTGTACTGTACACCGTACCCCCGCTGACCAGTACGTGTATGTGTGTGTATACCGCTAGATGGACGATTTTGAAACGAGCAAGGAATCTAGTTCTGCCTACGATATTCCGACAGAACTAGGACTAGAAGGAAATATTGAGATACCCGAGAGTGTGAAAAAGTAGGTTTCGCAAAGTTCACGTCTATGTCGTAGCACACACAGCAGTCTATCAATTATGGGTTTAGTTAGCTCGTCTTCTGTGCTGAACAAGGCCGAGGTGGGCTATAGTCTATATGCCTTAACGTATACTGTTGTATTTCCGGAATTACACGTTGCACGATCTTGTTTTGGTTATACAGTAGTATAACGATTATCACACAGTCAGTGTAGGCCCTGGCCGCGTCAATGTATCTTAGTCGGAAATGTGCTAGAAGTAGCTAACTCCTGTATTAGCCTACCTTTAAGTTAAATTATCTTGTTGTGCACAGATGAATCAATCCTAGATATATGTCACCTTAAAAATAGAAGTAGGCCTAGGCTAAGTCTATCTTAATGTTGTCAGTCTAAAAGCAAATCATACTGAACCTGACTAGACTGATCTAGGGCCTAGGCCTAGTAATGTATAAATACCAATACTTAGACCTTCTAAATAACTAGGCTTATTGTTTTTATGCAAGACATGAAAAAAAACTTGTAGGGTCTTGGCTAACCTGTAAGCTATTAAATTCAAGGCTAGGCTGAATTTAAGGAATATTCAATGCTGTCTATCATTATCAATAGATGTGAACTGATGTGTATAACTATATGCCAGAAGTGAGTTTAGTCACTTGCAAGTATATTCTTAATGTTGCTATTTCTCCTGCAAAGATGTGACACTATTATTCCAATTAAGAAAACGCATACCCAGCTCGCCAAAATCAACCCACTAGGCCTATCCTAAGTTAGGCCTATCTTTATCGTTAAGGCCTAACCTGTGGGCTACTACTGTACATGTATGGGTTTGTAATGGTAGATAAAACAGCAGAGCCAGTTGCCCACTTAAAAATTTCTTTCTCTGAATTTTCATGTTGTCCAGTTGACACTTTCTCTTTGACATTGTCATCTCCTGTAAGGAACTTACTCTATCACTCCATCCTTTTCATGGGTTATAATCCCAGATTACTTTCCCCTGTACATGGAGTCTCATACTTTTAGTTATAAAACTAAAAGCTCTTTATTGAAAGCAAATGGAAAACAAACATAAAGGATGTAAGTAAACTATGCTGAAACATTTAAATGGAGGGCAAACATGATTACACAGATTACACATGATTACAAATGAAAACACAAGCTAGATGTTCCATAATAGCTGCTGAGAAGCGCTATACATGATTGCAGGTACAAATGTAACTAGAGTATTTTCTTAAGGCATATTATGCATATTCATAGGAAATCATTATAGCCTTCGTGGTACACATGACAACATCACTTCACTGCATAGCAGTACTGTAATCAGATTGATACTGAACTGCACAGTTAAAGTCCTTTTAGAAGTTAAACCCTGAATGTTAACCGTTGAATCAGTTATCATTTGTCATTCTGGAAAACAAAACGAGTCTATCTGTACCATCCGACTACTGAACATGTTTCAAACAGTTCACCAGAAAACCAAATCACTGGAAATCAGAAATTTCAATTGATGGAAAATGTTTATGAAATGTTTCCAAACACACCAAGAAGCTCATGAAAGAATCACTGTTTGAGCGATGCATTTACAAAAAAATGAAAGCTCCTTACAGTCTAAAACAATGGCATAAAACATGAAATCAATTTCTGATTTGTCTGGTTCAGATAAGAAATGAGTAAATAAAGCAGCCATATGTTACAGTTGTCTGTAACTGATGTGTAGTAGATATGTCATGGTCTACACATCTACATTTTCGTTTACACAGTGCTTAAATGATATATTTGTGGTTTTCTTCATTTTCACAGAATGTCTCTCAGTCTTTCCAATGCTGGAGTTAGGGACTGGATATTCCGTCGCAGAGAAACCGTCCGACCTTGGGGCGAATTCCTGTCTTCAGCGAGGTTCTCAAAGCCATCTAGTATTGCCAATGCAAGCCAACGGGTTGTTGCAAACATCGAACACTTTCAGACCAACTACATCTTTGTTTTTGTTGGCCTTCTACTTTATTGTTTGTAAGTGCACAAATAATTGTACATTTAACTGCAGGATTTTACTTTATTTTTAAAGGAAATCATTAGTTTTATACTGTTGATAGAAGAGAGTTATTAAGAGGTTAAAGATTCTAAAGGCAATTCATCTGTAAATATGTTAGAAACTTGAAAAGCTTCATACTTGCTGAGGATGAGGCAATTCATCTGTAAATATGTTAGAAACTTGCAAAGCTTCATACCTGAGGAAGCTTTAGAGGCATTTTCATGTTAAGTAACCAGGATACTTTATTGCTTCCCTTGCTGGTGGAATGACTTATGTGCATAGGAAATCATTTACAATTTTCTGAACTAAGCTGGTTGTTAGAGAAGACATTCAGTAACTGTTAATTGCTGCTAGTTGTGTATATAATTTACACAAAATCTAATTTGCAAAATTATCTACCAAATTGTAACATTATGATTCTTCCTCTGTAAAGTGGGTAAATGTAACTACAAATTTATTGTTCCTCCTCAGAATCACATCTCCTCTCCTGCTGATAGCATTGGCTGGAGTGTTTGGTGCCTTCTACTTTGTGAGCGTGAAAAATTCGGGACAAAAGCTGAGTATTGCAGGTACAGTAGAAAATATTGTTATAGGATTTGTAAATTGTGTTAAGCTTAGCATAATTAGCAGAAAGACTAACAGAGTTTCAAATAAAAAGAAGTCTAGTATGCCAAAAAGAATCAGAAAAACCTGACATACGTTCAGAGTGAATTGCTGCCATTGTACAGTTAGTCATTGGTAGGTTCCAGCTGTTAGGAATGTTTGTCAAACCCATCATGTGATGATATGACAGAGTTGATTACTCAGCATCAACATCTGAAGTGTGTTTTTTTTTTAATACTTTGTATGTTAGTATGGAAAACACCTTTGTCCACATTCACCTACAGTAACTCCAGAATATATATGTGAACCTACGTATATGATATGCGGTATATAGCATCATTCAAAGATACATTCACCTACAGTAACTCCAGAATATATGTGAACCTACATACATATGCTATGCAGTATATAGCATCATTCAAAGATACATTCACCTACAGTAACTCGAGAATATATATGTGAACCTACATGTTATGCGGTATATAGCATCATTGAAACATAAATTCACCTACAGTAACTCCAGAATATATGTGAACCTACATATATGCTATGCGGTATATAGCATCATTCAAACATACATTCACCTACAGTAACTTCAGAATATATGTGAACCTACATGAATGCTATGCAGTATATAGTATCATTCAAACATACATTCACCTACAGTAACTCCAGAATATATGTGAACCTATATGCTATGCGGTATATACTGTAGCATCATTCAAGCATACATACAGCAGTTCTGTATTAAGTTTAAATACTTAAATAAAAAGATTCTGGGGAAAACCAAGTGTAGAAATCCTCCTCATGATCCTTAAATCAAGCTATTTTACAAAACCTCTTCATTAGAGGTATAGCAAAGTATGAAATATATATGTTACTGTACCTATATACTACAGTGCACAGAAGTTATGAAATGAACCAGTTATGCAACTCCCTTCTTCATAGGTTATTTGTGATTGAGAATTTGAGGTACAAACTCTTATTTTTTTAATTTCATTTGATTGAGGGCATTGATCTATAACCTCTAATGTGGTACTGTACATGCATGGACTACACCATTGGAATTTCAGATTCAATCAGATGGTGAGGTACTCGTTTTAATTCTTAGTGGTTGTAGGGCACAGTGGTCAGGATAACATTACCGTAGGTTGTAGGGATATAGAAAACAAGCCACATCAATGTCAAGATGAGAGAATCACTTAGTGATTGTAGGGTACAGAGGTCATGATAACATTACCATTGGTTGTAGGGATATAGAAAACAAGCCACAATAATGTCCAGATGATAGAATCACTTAGTGATTGTAGGACACAGTTGTCAGGATAACATGACCATTGGTTGTAGGGATATAGAAAACAAGCCACAATAATGTCCAGATGAGAGAATCACTTAACTATGTAGGGCACAGAGGTCAGGATAACATAATCATTAGTGTTGTTCTTGAAAGTACAGTACATTGTGAACTTATTTTTCTTTTTTAGGTTATGAGTTGACTTTATTCCAGCAGTACGTAGCTATCGCTGCATGCTCTCTACCGATCTTTTTCTTCATCGGGGCAGGGTCAGCCTTCTTTTGGGTCATAGGTGAGTTGTCAGCATTTTCATGTATATGTGGGTAAGGGCATTTTTCATCGGTAAAGGGAGCCCAGTCACATCTATTAGTTGCCCCATTTCAGAAAAATCAGGAACCAAACCGTCTTGACTTTAATCTGTGTTTATGTATTGAGGATTAACAGAGTATGCATTAAAACTTTTACTTTAAATATGTAAATGACCATTGAGTAAGGATTAACAGAGTATGCATTAAAACTTTTACTTTATGTAAATGACCATTGAGTAAAGATTAACAGAGTATTCACTAAAGCTGTTACTTGGTGTAAATGACCATTGAGTAAGGATAAACAGAGTATATATTCACTAAAGCTGTTACTTATAAAAGTGAAATATAGTGAATAAAGAATCATTCAAGATAAAACAAAATCATTTCAGTGACCTTATATAATAAAGTTTCATCTTATGGACAGCATATCCCTCCAGCCCTTCCCCCTCATTCCCTTAAAGTAGGCTTCTATTTGTGTCATAGCTTCAAAGAGAAACAAACGCAAACCATTTCTGGTCCAGTAGCAATTCTTGTAATGACAGAATTTCCAAACTAGCTAGAAAATCTTGTTCAGATTTCACAGTCATTTTAGTAAATGTGTCATCTGATAAAACTAAGAGGAGGTGAAATGCTTTAGTTTTCCTTGCATATTCTTTTTACATTCAAGGTCACCTTACAGGTAGTCTGCATAGGCCCCAAATTATAGCACGCTATAATTGCTAAAAGTTTTCAAAAAGTACTTCCCTGGAGGTGTTTACCCTGCATATTGTTGTCGTACATTCTAACTGAACACACAAGATGACTGAATGTCCCAGTGAGGTAAATTTCCTCCAAGGTGGTAATGAGAACAGTATATATAATTTTGATCAAAGGTGACCATATTTTGAAAATCTAGCATATTTGGGGTCAATACAGCTTACCTTTAAGCAGTATTGTTATTTTACATCAAAATATTTAGTACTTGTTAAAGTTGTAATAGATGTTACATAATGTTAGCAATTAACAGTTGCAAAGACAATTTAAGTAAAGCATATTTAAATGAAACTTTTACCAGGCACTAGTGGTTCAGTGATGTCAATTTAGACTTGCCCAAGTCTTCTGTCTTGCATATACGACAGCGTATATCACACAAAGAAGTTATCATTAAACTTGACTTAACTCAGGCGATTCTTCCATGACATCTTAAAAGCAATGGACAGTACACAATTTTGGGTTTTCTTCATGTAGAATTTAATGTAAGGCAATGTGGAGTGTTAGCTCAGTGGTTAACGCCGGTGCCTTTCAATCATTAGGTCCCCAGTTTGAGTCACTCCAAGATTAATGTACGTCGTCTAGTTACAGAGTGGTTGACAATTCATAATCATGGACGTTAAATATGAATGTAAGAGACTGACTTTGGTCAACTTGCGGCTTTGATAAGCCAATGTGGCTTCTTCGCGAGTTCCTGCTTGCAGGAGGATCTAAAATATAAATTTAAAAAATACAGTAGATAAAGGTTTGTTTATCACAGTTATCATCATTTCATGGTTTTTCTTCTCTTCTCCAGGAGCATCCTTTGTGGCTATCATGCTCCACGCCG
Source organism: Apostichopus leukothele (assembly GCA_010014835.2). Taxonomy (NCBI): domain Eukaryota; kingdom Metazoa; phylum Echinodermata; class Holothuroidea; order Aspidochirotida; family Stichopodidae; genus Apostichopus; species Apostichopus leukothele. The sequence goes on along the minus strand of JAAAKB020133030.1, from coordinate 15,087 downwards.
TGTTCTACAATACACAGATTGATGGTGTGGATGCAGAGACTGAACTCATGATGGATGAAGTGTAAGCTAACATTCCCTTGATTCTACTCACTCCCTTTCTTAAACTCCTCATCAGGAATTGATCTTTTCTTTCTTGCTATATCATTATATATTTTCTATAATAATTGCTAAAAATATTTTTCTTCCTATATTGATTTTCATTTCATTGCATCATAGAAAACCACTGTATACTATAATTTACCTTTAGGGATTATCATGTATTAAGAATCATAATCAGAACCATACTTTAATTGAATGCATTTAAAACCTGCATTTTTCTATATAAATTGGGACCAACGGCTTTGAGAAACATTGACCAGATTTTTCAGTACTTCAGTGTGGTACTGTATGTCATGTAATGTGAGATTCAGTACTGTTAAGTACTTCTCTATTTCCTTAGCCATTAAATAACAAAATGAAATTCTTTTTTGGTTCAATGGAATTCAAATAACTGGACTCTACTGTGCAGATGGATACACAGTAGTTTTTCATTTGAAATTGTAAGATTTCAGATCTGGTTAATGCCATAGATTTACAGTTACTCCAGGTTTCACTGTAAGCCAAAGGTTCACCAATCCTTCCTACAACAGGCACAGTATCATTGACATACATTAATATGTGGCATCAAAGAATCAACACCACTGAAAACTACAAATTGGTTCTGTAATCTTGCTGGTAAAATAGTGTTGTTTTGAACACATGAGATCATACCTACAGTAACTGCAAATAATCACAAATTTCTCAAGTTTTAATATTAAAATAAATTTAAAACTGTTAGCAAACTGCTTAATTTTAATATTGTCAGGTTTCTTTTTTGCTTTTCTTTTCTTTTTTCCCTTTATTTTTCTTTTTTCTGTATAAGCCCCATTCTCTTTCAACTTACATGAGAATCTGACATCTACACTCAGATTCTTGCAACTTCTTTATTGTTTTATTTTACTGCTATATTTTTTAATACTCACTGTGTGTGTTTTCTGTTTCTTGTTTCTTAAAAACAACCAATCCAATTAGACCATCAAATGCTTTGTTTTTAGACTTTGTCAACAACAACAAAAGTAGAAGTTTGTGTTCCTTATCGTATGTGAAATATTCTTACCTTTCCTGTAATTGTCTGCATTGTCTGCAATGGTAATATCTCTCTTTTAGATAGTGTCTTCATTACATTACTGAAAAAATAAGGATAAAATTGGGGACGTGAATGTTGAAAGTGCCATGTAGGTGAAACTGTTGTGATATCATGCCAAGTCCAACCCATCAATGTGAAATTTTGTTTTGTTGTAACGTTTTTGTTCCTTTTGTATTTTATAAGGGATAAAAAAATGGGAAAATTTAGCTCTCTGGCATAAAAATGTGACCAGCATCAGTTTTGTGATGTCATCACTTGAACTGTCATTTTGAAATCAGAAGGGAATCGTTTCATGTGTACATTAATACAGATGTGTATTCAGTTTCATGAAAGCATTATAAATTTATTTTCCCTTCATTTATATCTTTCTTTCTTCTTTTGGTATTTTAGAACTGTGGGTTAAAACGGAATCCAGGACCTATCGACTTCACAGACTCACCAACGTACCAACTCACAGATTTACCAACATTTAGCTTTTGCGTCTTGAAGAGGTTACGTTTGAAATAGGTTCTTTCTGTCACTATGACAACTGAATCAGTTTGGAAATCAACAGTGTATCACAGTGAACTTTAACCCTAATTAGTCTGTGACTTTATATTTATGTGACTGGTCACATTTGGGGTGTGTTGGAATGGGTCTTAACCTTCCTAATGAACTTTCTTTGTAAAACTGAGGTGAAAACTTAATACACTTTTAACAGTTCAAGTTTATTACTGCAAATTATAAATCTATTTATTATAATTTATATTTCTAGCAATCTCTCTCTCTATTTAAGATAATTCTTTTCTACATTATCAAATTAAGTCTGTGTAGTTATTAGGTTACACAGGACACACACATTACTGTGTTTCTTTGTTGGTCTGACAAACATACATCAAACACACTGTTATTGTTATGTGGGTCTGAGGTACATATGGGACACACAATGTTATGGTAATGTGGGTTTGAGGTATATATGGGACGTCCCATATTGACCTCAAACCCACATTACACACATTGTTATTGAACATTATGTGGGTCTGAGGTATATATGGGACACACATTGTTATTGTTATGTGGGTCTGAGGTATATATGGGACACACATTGTTATTGTAATGTGGGTCTGAAGTATATATAGGACACACAATATTATGGTAATGTGGGTTTGAGGTATGTATGGGTCACACATGGTTATTGTTTTGTGGGTCTGAGGTATATATGGGACACACAATGTTATGGTAATGTGGGTTTCAGGTATATATGGGACACACATTGTTACTGTAATGTGGGCTTGGATACATATGGGACACACATTGTTATTGTTATGTGGGTCTGAGGTATATATGGGACACAATGTTATGGTAATGTGGGTTTGGGGTATATATGGGACACATTGTTATTGTAATGTGGGGCTTAGGTACATATGGGACACACATTGTTATTGTTATGTTTGTCTGAGGTATATATGGGACACACACTGTATTCTCGTGTGGACCTGAGATACACAGTGCACATTATACATACCTAAGCTACATAGAGTAATGGTTGTAAGCCACCAGCCATGTTAATAATCTGGACTGGATAATCTCTAACTGTATTCTGTTTTATTGAGTTCATTCAATTCAAGATATAGAGATGTTACCCTAAATAGTAATTAGGTGTGATTCACTTTAAAATTACTCTGGTTGTGTAAATTAGCCCCATGGAGTATGTTTTCAGCCTGTCCATCAGGCATCCCTTAATTGTTTTCGTTACTTCTCATTCCCAACATTTTCATGTTTCTAAGATATTAATTACCTTCACATTTAGGTCATTCTAAAAGAGTCTAGTTGCTGTTATTTCAATGTAAAGAAACCACACACACAGACACACCTAAGATATAGCTTTAATTAATTCATATATCACATATTGTTTGTTCTATTAGTTCTTTGTATCAAACATTAATCAAGTTTTTATCCTGTTGGCCTTCTGTGTGGTCTACCTCTCCTGACACCAGACTTTTAGTTAATAGCCAAGTTGAAAATATCTCTTCTTAGGATAATACCTTATTAAAATACATGGCTTTATTGTGTGACTGTTAGCATATTGTATCATTGACGTCAATGTAAACAACATGCCCAAAAACAAATATTTATATGATTAATATTTCATTTGGGGAGCAAAGTCCTATTTTTATGAGGCAATACATACATCTGTGTTATTAACCTGAAATTGAAATGTTCTGTACAGCCCATGTTCTGAACATTTAGTTGTAACATTCATTTGTTTCATTTAATCTTTTCTGTTTGTAATAGTAATACTAAATGTCTTCTATTATGTGATACAGTTTTGAGAGCTTCTGTGGTTTCTTTTTCTACACAATAGTTCCAAGTTTTATATTTATTTTTCTACAAGAATAACAGCCTTTTGGGAGTTTTCATGTATTTTTGCTTTACTACATTCATGGTTCCCCTCCCCCTCTCCCCCGACAACTTTCTGGGTACAAAAAAACTGAATCTCAATCAAAGATGTACATGCACAGTGTTGTCAGTTCCTAAGCTTCAAATGATGATGAATTGACCAGCAACAGGTTATAAATATTAGGGATGGACAGTCTATCCGCTCAAAATTTATTTGGAAGAATTAAAGATAACTTTCCATTTTTCTTCTTAATATGAAACCATGTATCAACTCATTCAGTCATAAAAGTGACAGAACGGTCATCACTTGGCCAGTGTTTGATTAGTCAGTGTGTGGTGATTGTATCTTTAATACATTATTCATTGCCAGCACACAGCTATACTCACCATTGTAGTGTTGAGCAGCCTATTAGCTGCTGTAATACTATCAACAATGTGATCTGGCATGATCCATTAAAAATCAACGCTGTATTGTGGGGGATAATATATAGAGCTCTAGAATGAACCTTCATTCATTAATATTCTTATCTCTGATAAGTTGATGTCAGAAGCTAGAATGTTATTGACTAAATTATAAAACCTCCAGTGATGAGAGGTTGTCATTGCCTATAGAGATAGATCTATATATATATATTATATATCTATACATACATACATATACATATATATATATATATGAATTGCTTATAAATTGTACATGGGTATAATTATTAATTGAGACAAAACTCGGCGTCATACAGAAACCAGGATTGTTTTTGAAGTTTAATTATTTACTCAGTATATTAAAACTGATAAGATAGAAGAAGTTGAAGATGATCACTAGAGAGAGGTCAATTGTTTTAAGTAGTATGTAGTTTACCCTGACCTAATACTCAATTAAGCTCTCGTTAATTACAAGACCAGGGGAGATTTACTTTCAGTTCAGGAGCATCGATCTGGATTTTCTGGTTGTCTTCTCTTTACAAAGTTAAGCACCATGCACTATCATTGGTAAACCGGACAATGAGAAATCTAAAAAAGTAGCTTAACTGAGAAAAGTCAGTGTTTGAAGATACATGGACATGAATATTTCATTCCCTTCATAACTTTTTTCCTTTTTTTTCTCTCCTTTATTGCATTGTTTGTTTTCATGCAACTTGTGGATTTATAAAAAAGAAAGGGAAAAAAGAAGTTATGTAAATATGTGAGAAGGAGATGTATATTTGAATAAAAAACAAAATAGGTTAAAATAAAACAAAACTATAAGAAATAATCCAGAGGGGGGTCCCTTCTGGAATCTTCCCCTACTTCTTCTGTTTTCCGTGCTGTTGTTAAGCAGTCTTGTGAAGAAGGCTTATTTTTGTAAACTGGTATCTTCAAAGCAAGCACGATTTTAACTAGGAACCAACAGTGCGTGAATGTGACCCGGGGCTGCACGTTTAAATTCCCTTTTCCTTTTGAAGGAGTTCCTCATAATGCCGATATATTGTTATTGTTTCTGACAAGGTGTGGCAAACAATAGTTGTTGTATACACTATTGACATACCTCAACAGGTCTGGAGTGTACAATGAATGGCTCCAAATAAAGGCTCCGTATTCCATGCGATCTGTTTAGCTGTGTACCCTCATTACAAGTGTTACCCTTGGGTTTAAAACTAGCTACATGATCCTGCCTGTTCTTGTGCAGGTACGCAACCAGGACTACGTTCATTTCATTGTGTGCTCGTTGTAGTCGATGAGTTGCAACGATAGTCCGTGAAGTTCAAAAGTTGATGCTAGGAATATATTAGCATCATAATTCTGCTGGGAAAACGGAAAAATCAGTTTTAGCGTGAATACTAACCGTCTTGGTCGGAAAAGTTACAACCCAATGTAAACACGCCATGTATTCCATTGTTCTCATACCTGTCTCCTAAACATATGCACTCTGATCTACCATGCCTACAGACTGGTAACATTCTTATACTGTACCTCCCCCCCCCCAATAAAAACCCACCAACGACCCTCTCTATGGTCACTACCCTGTACCTCTTGAATCTAAACATTCGTAAGTCCTACATTGCATTTATACTGATGGATTTTCATCCCATGGAATCCACTTGTATTCACATACAAACATTAGTCCAATACAATAGCCCAAATGAACATGTTCAAATACAAACAAAATGGCTCAAACGAACGCATTCAAATACAAACAAAATAGCCCGAATGAACGCATTCTTATACCCACATTATAGCCCAAATGAACTCATTCTTATACAAACATAATAGCCCAAATGACACATTCTTTTACGAACATAATAGCCCAAATGAACGGATTCTAATATAAACGAAATAGCCCAAATAAACATTCAAATGCAAACATAATAGCCCAAAATGAACGCATTCAGATACAAACAATACAGCCCCAAATGAACACATTCAAATACAAACAATAGGACCCAAATGGATGCATTCAAATACAAAAAATACAGCCCAAATGAATGCATTCAAATACAAATCAATTATCTTGATCAATTCCAAATGCTAATGTCAAATCATAGCATGGATAAAGTGAGCACTGTGTTAGAGAAAGATCTGAGTCATTTCTGTTGACTGTAAAATGACAATAGCGAGAGCAGATTAGCGAGGGATACTACTATATCAAAATGAAGGTCAGTGCTGACATGATAGAGCTCGGCAGTTTTTGACTCTGCTGGTATTTATAGAGGGTAATTCTATTTCGATTTATGGTATCACGTATTGTGCAACCTTCCAAGTAGGGTTACCTAAGGGTAATCCAGATCTTTCAGTAAAAAGCAGTGGCTTTCACTTTTATTAGTCTCACTTTTTTAGTCTGGCTTGAATGGCTAGCAGATAATATTTCTAGTCTGGTGTCCCAACCGATGAGAGCGTTCCGGTCAAGTACTTTGGGTCACAGAGAAGTGATCCATGAACTGACGGCATATTGCTGGTATCGTGACCCTCTCGTGTCACTGCACTTTCTGAAAAAACGTACAAAAATAGCGTCTACAATACCCGCAGGGTATCTTGTTATTTTGACTGGCATTGTTTTGAAAGTTATTGGCTTCTGTTTCTTATTCTGTTGTCCGGACGGCCATCTTTATCTGTTAAACGGTTTCCTCGTTCTCGTTGTGAACTCTTGGTCAAACCAACCAGGATCTTAGCTCACTTTCTTTGCACACAATTTTAATTTCTTTTTACTCTGATTTTGTTGGCTTTTATACAGAACACTAGATTGTTTCTATTAAGTTGCATACAAATCTCTGTAAAAGGGGGAAGGGGTCTACACGACCGTTTTAGTCTTGTTTGAAAATGACAAATATTAGTTAAATGTAGTTTGACCAAGTTTTTTTTTTTTTTTTCCTTTTTATTTTGACAGCATCAGATAGCAATCCAAATGAGCAATCAGACCCTAGCCACGCCCACTGTGTCATTAGCCACGCCCAGTAATCAGCCACTAGGGAATTACCCCTCGGCTCTACCAACGGCCTACCAACCTGGTGAGTGTTTACAGATCCTCGCCACGGCGGCGGAGATCGTCAGTAACTTACGTTGTTTTTGTTGTTGTTTTTTTAGCGGAAACAGTTTCGATTTAATTTGAATTAATAATAATTATAATATAAATAATAATAATCCGTTGTTGTATAGAAAAGAGACAGTTGATCAGTGATGATCACATGATGACATACCTGCCGATCGGACCAACTCACCCCAGGTCTCACGATTGTTCTCAACGCCAGTCGTGAAAGTCTCTCTCACCACATGTTTTATCGTGCATGCCAAGTGTGCTTGCTTTAAAATGACACTCCCAGTGTTAGTCAATTTAGTTATGTCCAGTTTTACAGATAGGAATTCTCTCTGAGAAATCAAAGAAGCTGCAGTAAATGTGCTTTGGATCCAATGTTTCCTTTGCACCCTGATGAGATGCCAGATGGGTTGGAACAGTTTATATAGTGGGTCTGTGCTGCATCTATTGTCAAAATACCCTATTCATGAGTCAAAATTACCATGGTGATGTTGTGTGAGGAATGTTTGCCAACGAATTTGGGGATTTTTAATTGCCAAAAGAAGGCATCGGAGGGACAGGTTGGGTTGGGGGGAGGGGGAGGAAGCCTGTTTATGGACATTTTTCCTGGCAGTGTTCCAGTTGAATCTGACAGATCTTTTCAATAGCTTACTGTATTTTTTTTTTGAAGGATTAATAGATCAGCCACTATGAGGAGCAACAACAATTTGTTCTTCTTCTTCCATATTTCATGTCACCGTGGGGTTGAGAGGGGTCACTCTTGGGAAATCATTAGAAATAACTTGATGGTATTCATGAAAAGTGCATCCAACCTTATTGTTTATTGTGTCAAAATAGACTCTTTTTTATTTCTAACAAATTTGGGGACATTTTTTCGGAGACTTTTTTCGTTATTGGCATGTACATGGAAAACAAGATTTATGTTGGAAAGTTTTGAGAGATCATTTTGGGAATGCTGAACTAACCTGGGATTGGTAAAAAACTGATTGTAGCAGAATGTGTCAAAATATGAGGCTTGCTAGAATGTGTGTGTGTGTGGGAAAAGGAAACGAAGAACCACACAATGAGTTTTCATGATCAAAGATTGTGTGTGCAAAAGGTAGTTTAGGCTCAAATTTATTTGTCACTAAATTTGAAAACCTCAACAGCATAAACAGATTTGAGCTAACAAAGAAACAGAAAGGAGAAGAAAAGAAAGCAAAAATGTTGACTAGATGCCAAATGCACCTTGGGTGTTAAAAACTTAACTATGAGGCATTCTTTTCCTGTACCAAGGACGATGAAATTTTGCCGTAAGATTTGTAATTCGCGATCAATCAATGTATGTCTGGGGACACAATTGTCTTTTGTTGGATTAGACGCCCTAAAAATGACTGACCTAAGAAAATAAGGAAGCAAGCAAGTAATTTGTAACCGCATAAGATCTCTTAGTTTAGTTACGCTTGACTTAAGATTATCCAGTTACTTGTGAAAGTATTTGGACAAAACAACACAGAGCTACAACCACAAGACATTTTTGAGCTGTTTACAGCTGGTTTTTGAGACGTTTTGAGCTGGTTGTCAAAGATACATACTACAATGTAGCACTTATGTGTAAACGCATAACACTAGGCTCGTCAAAGGCTTGCTGTGCAGAGTATGTATAGAGATTGATATATGAGGGCGGTATTGTCACAGATCATCAGAGTATCCGTCATAAATAATTTAGTAGTCTCACAAGATTCAGAGCGAACCCAAATCATCGTTCACCGTTTCGTATATTGTCGTGATAAATTTCCTTAATACCCACGATTGTATTAACTTTCACGTGTTTTGATCTTCTTTCTCCGTAACATCAGGGAGCGACTTTCCTCTGAGCAGTGCCGACCTTGCCCAGTTCACCCCCTCATCTCTGTCACTTGTCCATGGATGGAACCATCAGTCCCCTGGCCCCCTCACAGCCGCGGTGCATGCATCTGGTATACCAGGGAATGTGTAAGTATCCATACCCCCAGTCTCATTTTATACTACTGTCCGAGCACAGGAGGTCAATTTTGGGTGGAGGATAATTTTCAAACCAGGTGACCACGAGTTGCAGCTGAATAGTATAAACTATACTTTGCTGGGGATGGGGATTTGGGTGGGGGTGGGGGATCCATTTAGAAGCCACTATCCATTGCATGCTGTTGTGACTGAGTTACAACACATTTTCTTTCGCTATTATAACCTACAACAAAATCATGGATCAGATCTTTCTGTTGCATATTTTCAAAGGATACAGTCGACAGATGTAGAAATGTTGACTGCTTCATATTTTCTGTTCTAAATATTCGGTTTCCTGTTTGAAATATTTATTTTCCTGAGCTATGAATATGTATAACTACCCATATAGTTCCCATGTAAAATACTTTCCCAGGTCAAGCGGGGGTCTGTCTTTTCATTCTTTCTTTTTGTTGTTGTTGTGCGAACTACCATCAGTAGTTTGATTCTGATGATTTGCAGCGATCTTCCTTGAAGCTTTTATCTGAAGTAATAATCTCTGGAGCAGTTAAAGTCTTGCAGGGAGTCAACTCTGTGTGGTAAACTGACCAAAGACACAAAGCTTTTAAACATCATCCATAGTCTGAAATAATTCCAGATGTTCAGATATGTGTCTCCTTAATGTATAAACTCAGTTTAAATCCTCCCAAAGTCTTGCCATTGGGGGTGGTTCTATCTATCCTAAGGATTGAATTTGTACACAGTCCTGAGCAAGAATCTGCATTTCTATTTAACACGATGTTCTCACCGTTAAGTTTCTCGATAATATATGCGAGGCTCAAAGTCGTAAGTGTGGTCTAACTGTAATACCCGGATAGGGGGTAGGTAGCAGCTGTGGGAGAATGAATACATTAACCGCTCATTTCACAGTCGATAGTGCTCACGGAAAATAGTTACGCGATACTATGAGAATTTGCATAAAATTATAATTCCAACCGAAACTTGATTATTTTTTTGTGAATGGATTTATTTAGAGTTAATGCATCATAATGAAATTTAAAAAAGTAGGAAAGAAAGAATAAAACAAGAAAACAGTTCAGAAGGAGTATAATCTTGAAACGGCAGAAAGTGCACAGAGCATCTTGATATCCAGATTTATAGTTGAATCCAGTGCATGTTAGTGTAAGGTGTATAATTACCTCCTTGAGTATTGAACATTAGTACCTGTGAGTGAAGCAAGGTAACCAATACATGTGGTTTGCATTGAAAGGTCTTCTCCCGGTTTGCATTGTAAGTTGGGTGTTTTTACCAACAGGTGTTACATTTAGCTCTGACATGTGACATAACAATGCTTATCAAAATATCAAATTTTATTATAATAACAGGACTGTCAACTAATGGTATCAGTTTTCTTTTCACCGGCATCCAAAATATGATTCACTCTGTCACCTTGTCCTTCTCTTTTTCTTTTTTTTTCAATTTTGTTATTTATATTTTTTTCCCATTTTCTGTGATTAAAATAATAGTAATTGTGGGATGTGAGAGAATTTTAAGCACTGGAAAACCCAACGACATCTGTTAAGTGAAGTCGTAAATCACGTTGGAAACCAGGGTGATTGGAATTATGGATCTGTAAATGTCAAGCTTGGAGGAAAGTCAACCTCGAAAATGGGGTGTGGTAAAAGTGGCTAGTTTTACACACTCAGTTGACTGTATGCAAATGACTATCTACTTAAGGACTCATGACACTGCGTTGCCAAGGTTGTTTCTCTTTAAGGGGAAGCTTGTAGGTCGGAGAGGGGGTTGTGGGGGGGGGAGGGGGAGGGGATGAGCGACACCCTCGTGTTAATAGTGTTAATCATCTCAGTCATTTCCCGGATGGAATTTCAGTATTTTCCAGGTGTATAAATCAGTTAATTTATTCATTAAAGCCAAACTGTTGTCTTGCTCTCAAGGTGAAGACAATGGGAGGGGGGTATTAGAATATCCATGGTTACCTGGAATTGTTGCAAGTGACTTTAAATGCAAGGTTTTGTTTTGCCTCTCTGATTTTCACAATCTATGAAATGTCAAATATGAACAAAGCTTTAATTAAGCTGGATTTCTCAGTCGGTGTAGCAAACGGCTCGTTAGCAAAGAGGTTTCCGTTAACAGACACGTACAAAATCTTATTCATGTCGAGACTCCGCTCCTAAGTTCTCATAACCCGTTTTCCAATCTCCGTATATCTATGTAACTCGCAAACCTTGGTCCACACTTGTGTTAAAACAATGTGCAGTAATAGTAATAGTATTCAATGATTAAATTGTACAGTGTAAAACAGATACACCCAAACGACCGTACCAAACCAGATGTCAGAATATGCGATTCAGTATTTCGTCATTTAAAGCTGCTTTTAATATAAATTCCAACTTTGCACGCTGGCAAAAGTTGAATCCTTGGGGAGACTCCCATAGTAACCTACCGATCTTCTAATGTTAACTTAAATCTCTTCTCGTTCATGGACTGACTACAGCGTTCAGTAAATGATTTGAAAGTCCCCGGTAACCTTGACGATGATATGACGTCTAGCACATCACTCACAGAAGCTGAGAAACTGAAAGAACTAATCCTGTCTGTTGTTTTTCTAATTACATGATAGGTGCTTGACCAGCAAAAGCTAGTGGAGACCTACATGCTGTAGGCTTGTTGTAATGTAATGTCATGTTCAATAGTTGAATTGTGCATGTATGACCTTGATTTTAATGACATTTCTGTTAAAAAAAGTAACCAGATTTCCTGTAATGTTGGAAATGAACAACGGTTATGATGGCAACATTGACAGGCTATTAAGTATTAACAGAACTTTATTTTATTGATTGATTGATTGATTGATTGATTTATTGATTGATTGATTTATCTCTTTATCTTTTGCTGTTTGTAGGGGCCACTCTCCTGATTCACTCCACCAAGGACCAAATCTTGTGGCCCAGCAGAACAATCCTCAAATCAAGTGTGAACCTGTCTCGCCACCTAAGGACAAAAAGCTCTTCGCCCAGGGGATGTTGAACGCTCCCAGCACGTCCCCCGTGCCACCCGGTGCCTCTCCACCCTATGCAGATCACGACATTCGGAGAGACCTACCCCCATCGAAGCGAAGCCGGATGGAAAACTGGGCGACCTAGAGGGATCACATTTTGTTTTGGCAACCCTCTGAGGGAAGTCACTTTTATGTTGCAAAAGATGATGCAAGGGAGACATTTTGTGAAAAATACCGAAGGACCCCTTCCTTTTTTTGAAGGCGCCTGCATCCCTACATTTATGATCAGATGAAGGTAAATACTCCTCCCAGCAGAAAGCAAGATTAAACATTGCCTTATGCCGCCTGCCATCGTTTTCTCCTTACATTAAAACAAAGTTTCTCCTTCCGTGAGATGAGACATCCAAACAGACAGACAGAAGGACATTTTCACTCGTTGGAGTAAAAGTTGCATTTTTTGAAAGGACACAACAGAGGGAGTGACTAGTCCAATATTCCTGCCGTGCAGGTTCAAAATTCCCGTCGGAAATTGACACCGTCTAGGTGCGAGACGGTCCGGAAAAATCAAGAATAGTCAGTGCTCGTCAGCTGGTGAACTCTCAGGTCGGCCGATGCATCAGAATAACGTCAAGAATGTTTTCAAGGCCTAAAGCGAAACTATTTAAAACGCTGCTCTCTGAAGAAAAAAATTTATAAATCGATAACAGTACGAAAATATGGAAAACATTCTGGCAGATATATTGGTTATAAAATTTTTTAATAATAAAAATAGTTTAAAATACGAATAATAATATATTACGATATAAAATGTAGTTATTTAGACAGTAAACAGAAAGGGTTTTTTTAAAAAAAAATTTTAATCTTCGGTTTCTCACAAGAGATAGATTTCCATCTTACGATGTGGTAAAATTCTAAATCGATGATCAACAACATGCAGCCGTAAATCCCACTAAACCGCACAACAACTCATAGTCATCATAGTCACAAGCCTAAATCATTCTCATCATATTTCTGCCGCTACACAGTGGTGAGTGATATGGTTTGGCTGCGGCTTCATGAATAATCCATTATCATGTAGGCTTTCTCCCTGTAAGGTTTGGACTGCATGGGACAGTAAAATGGTCGGTTGTTTTGGGATTGTTAAAAATACATCCAATGTACCTCGGGGGCAGAGTAAATGTCTCTCTACACAGTGAATGGCCTCAACCAGATCGTTAAAAGATAAACAGTCGAATCACTGCAATTGTTGGTTTTTGCGAATATACAATATGAGGAGGAGAAATATTGGCGGAAGCTCATTTATTCCACTCTTGACCGGTTTATACTGCATTTAACATGAATTGCAATATTTTGTTTCCAAAGTTAGACCTCTTGTGTAACTGCCGACTCGATATATCTCAAAATGTTGGTGGGTTAAAATTACACAAACGAATAAGAGTACATAATGTGGTACAAATATCTAGTTAGAAGGGCATCTTTTTCTGTAGAAAAATTGAAAACCTTACAAAGAAAGAGCAAAAAATTGGGAAAAAATTCCATCATTTATCTGTGGGAGAGATGGAGGGTGAAGGCATGACCGGGGGTGTTGATAAACCCGAGAGACATTACGGCTTAGTTCAGTGTCAAAATTGATGCGAAATGAATGAACAGCATAAAATTCTGGAATAAATAGAGAAAAATATGAAACTATGTTAATACATATTTGTAAACCATGGATAGAATTATCAGGAACAGCAAGGAATTGTGTGGATTCATCCAAATGTTTTTCGATGACAACGTCAAGTCAGAAAGAACCTTAGTTTAGCTTTAAATATTCTTTAAAGCTCATGTTATCAGTGAAATCAATGAAATGATCTTTGTTTCACCTCAAAAATTTATCAATACTTGATGTGTTTTATGATGTCATATGTCAGCCGTTCCCCTCCCCTTCCCTCTCCCAAACTTTTCCCACCCGTGGTCCAAGCCTTACAACAAAGCCTTTCTGGTTTATGTACTTTGGTATGATTACAATTGTACACTCATGTTTGGTTTAGAGTGCGTCTGGTTTTCTACGCACCGGGTCGGTCAGTCCACATTTTAGTGATATCACAAAATATGGTACCACATGGTTAAGTCATGGTGATGTGTAGCTAGTCAAAACAGTGACCGAGCCGGAGCGTGCACCACCCGAGTATAAATGGGAAGGTTTCTCTCTGTGAGTGTTTCGCCTCCTGCTCAAGAAGAACATTATTTGTTATCGATAAATTTTATTTCGTGATTTTTCAGGTACCACAGACTGTAGATACTCACAAAAATTGATAATATATGTCGGAAATGTTGTACGCACATGAGATTCCATATTTTTAAAAAGCAAAATATATTTGTTGAATGTATCACACCAATTTGTCCGACTGCACGATTAAGAGAGATAGACATAAACGAACCACCGAGTGAGGGGTGGTAATTAAGGTCACCTCGCTCAGAATGAATCAGGAATATGGTACTACTACTACTACCACCACCCGCTGGTCCTTAAATGCAGCTCTGTAAATATTAGGCTTGCCTTTCTATTTTAAGAGAAAGGAAAGATTAAAAAAAGTCAAATCTTGTACATAAAACATACATAGTTTGTATATAAATGATTGTTAACTATTGATATTATGAGATGCTACGAGAAGAAAAAAAAAAAGTATAGTTTAACAAAATTTGTGAATGTTTTAGAAATAACTTTTAGAACTCAGGATAGAAAATTTATCCGTTCTGCCATGTGGATTATTATCATTATTATTATTATGATTACTATTATAATTTTTCTCTTTATCTTTTTGGCTTTTCTTTGTTCTTCTTTCTTCCTTCCCTTTTTTTTTGTATACTTTTTTGAAATGTTTTCAAAAATGGCTTTTCTTCGACAAACTGTCGTTAAAATAACCGTGAAGAGCTCTGCCTGTGTGTTGAGCTCATTGCTTCTGTGACAGAATGTTTTTAATCCCTTCCTTTAAGTTTGGAAATAATTACAGACCCCCCCCCCTCCCTTCCATGAAAATTTGGAATGTTAGATGTAAAATGGTGCATATTACT